>JAVSCE010010912.1:600000-856349 GCA_032199065.1 Smutsia gigantea | reverse complement strand
GTCATTCATTTCTGTTTTATTTTATTTTTACTACACTGACTGGATAATTTCTACTGACTTGTCTTCAGGTTCATTGATCCTTGCTTCTGATTGATTGGTTGCTGTTGAATGTCTCTAGTGAAGTTTTCAGTAAGGTATCATATTCTCTCAAGATTTTTGTTAGGTACTATTTAGTATTTTCTTTTTTTTTTTTAATTCTCACTTTGTTCACGCATTATCTCCTTACTTCCTTGAGCATCTTTATGACAGTTAATTTTCTCTCTCAGGAAAATCACATACCTAGTTTCATTAGTATTGGTTTCTGGATGAACAAGTCCAGTATCTTGTTCCTTTGTTTGGGAAATACTTCCTTGTGTCTTCATTTTTCTTGATTCTTTGTGTAGGTATCTGTACAATAGAAAAAATAGCCTCTCCCAGTCATTACAAAGTAGCCTTATACAGAAGACCTGCACCAATTAGCCTATTTAGAGATCCTGGTGTGTATGGGGGGGGGTCTCTCAAACTTTTATGCTAGTCCAAACACTGCCTTTATTCTTAGCAGCCACTAGAAGTCTAGAATATGCAGGGTCCCATCAATGCTCAGAGTCAGGCAAGATAGAGGCTGGTCCCTGGGGCAGACCCTGGAATATTGGACATGTGGTCCAACTCTTTCTTCCCAAAGAGAAGCTGTGAATCTGGGTCCACCCACTGACTCTGCAATGTGTGGGTGAAGGAGCTCTGGTGTCTTATGGCATGCTAGTTCAAATTGCCATCTTTGTTCTGAGTTATGCCAAGTCATCTACAGTATGTTGGGGACCATTGGCACAAGAAGAGAGGAAATATTATAGATTTCATAATCTAAAGAAAATTCTTTCTCTTCATATCCATTATTCTCAGACCTACAAGTACCCTTACATCTGGTTGGGTACTCAGTAGTTGTTTCAATGAATGAATGAATGAGCACAATTACATTTAAACTCAACTGTCAATGTCCTCTCTATGTGTATAATTTGAGTGACCAAGAAATACTATTGTAACAACTCATTTAAGTATTCCTTATACTTAAAATTTTAACTAAATGTGTATGCCTCAAAATATATTTTTGACAATTTGTGAGTAAAATATTAAATTAGATAATCAAGTGATATCTGAAGCTGAGTTTATAAGAGTTGTATTCTGAGGTCTTTTGAATAAAAATTTGAAAATAAACATGAATAACAAAAATAATTTCACTATTTCTAACAAAAAAATTTTGATTTTATCCTGTTCAAGAAAAACTGAATTATATTTGAAAATTAAGTTAAATGGGAAAAGTAGTTCCTCTTTAAATTAAGTTTAAATTGAACATTATAATGATGTAGTACTTTGTGATATAGGTACAGAAATTTCTGTATTGAAATCCTACTATGCACATGATGATGAAGAATATGGTGCAAAAACACTTCTTCCTGTGAAACAGCAGCTATAGAACCACATCCAAGAAATACACCCATCAGTGTTCTTTATAATATTGTTCTGAAAGATAAGTTATTGTCTGTTGTGCCATTTTCCTTGCTGTAAAAGGAGGGAAAAAAGTTCTACGCAGCTATATGTCATACTTTCCTAACATATTTTCACTCCCATTAAATATTAGGATGATAACACAAGCATTTCTAATCTGCTAACATCATACAGTAAAACAGAATTTAGCTGTTAGTGGATTAGTGGACTCTATTATAGTAGCTTTCTGATATGGTATATTCCAAGTTGAAAAGAATAAATATGTGCAGATATATTTTAAAATAAGCAGGAACACCTACCTACTGATAAGATTGGAATTCAGTTTATAACTTGTACTTTGGCTGTGTGTAAATGACAAGCCAAGTCTTGGAAATAGGAGCTGAAAAAAGTTAAACAAACCTTACAACTAGTCTTGAATATTTAAATGTGTAAACAAATTTTTTAAAGCACAAGTTTTAATAAAAGCAGTATTTCACCCAAATCATTTACTTAGACATGAATATAAGTGATTACATTATATGCTTCTATTTAGATACAATTTCCCTATGAAAACTTAGAGGAAATTAAAAATAATGTATAAAAACAAAAGGCATTACTCTGGGATATCTTCTCTGGCTTTGACAGAACCACTTACATTAGACCAGTGTTCTTATAACAACTAGAAAAGCTGGGTTAAATACCAAAGTTACCTGCTTCGGGACACCAAAGACCTGCCAAGTAAGGCAGAACTTCGTGGGCAGAAATCATTGAGAGATGGGAACTTGTGAAAGCTGAACCAATATTCTAAACTTGTCACTGTCCTCTTTGCAGCATTTTTCTGGGGCAAGAATCTTATCATTCTTGGAGCTAGACAACAAGAGCACTGCTAAGGAAGAGAGAACGTAATAGAGCTTTTCAACAATCTCATGAGGCTAGGGAGACAAAAATTGGAGTTTGTGACTGACAGTGATGCCAGCACTTGAGGGTCCATGATATCAGAGAGAAGAGATATACTGAGAAATGAGCATGAAACTTAATTTTTTCCTCAGACTATTTGCTAAATTCATAAGAAGCATAAGATAAGTGTAAGAAACCCAACAAAGCAGGTGCAAAGCAAGTAGAAATTTCTACAGGATTTTGTTACTGTGGAGACAAAAATTTGAGTTCAAGGACTCAGCTGGAGAGGTCCTACGATACACTCCAGGCTCTAGCTTTGTTAATCTGCATGAGTCAGAGCAAAGCAAAGACGCAAAGACACACTAAGCCTCACAGAGACTTAAAATCATCATCCAGAAGCTCATTACTGGTTAGATTAAAGTGTTTTCCTCTCACTTTTTTTGTCTGCCAGAGAATTGGAAGAAGGTAATATCATTTACAGGCCTTAACATTTCTTATACATAATTTTTTATTCAATCAAAAATTCACAAAGTGATAGATTACAAATGACTCTCAAACTCTGTAGCATACCACAATGATTTACCTTTTGATCATTCTTCTATGGCTCAATTGGAGCAGATGTGCTTCATTCAGTTTGATGTTTGGAGAGAACAACTCAACATCGTGTGTGTTTTTCCTGGAGTACATGCTAAGGGAGTATTATCTGCCCAAAGGAAGTTTTCCTCATTGTAGACGTAGTTACCAGAGAATCAAACAAGAGACTCAGGTTGCCTATGAAAGACTAGACTAAAATACCATATATTGTCATTTGCAGTCAAATATATTAGCTAAAGAGATCCACAGAGCAAGCCCACATCAGTGGATATGGATGTGTACTCTGTACAGTGTGGGAGGAACTGTGAAGCCAAATGGCTAATGGTATGGATTTAGGGAAGGCAAATAATTGAGAAAGCAGTGCCACTGACCACAGTCTACCATATTAGTTGTAATTATTCACATACCTCCCACAATCAAAATTCACTCAAGCCTATCCCCAGATCCTCAAAGGAATGATCACTGCGTCATGCTTCAAGTCCCAGTGTATTGTGGCTTCTGTCAGGTCTGGATGAGGGTTCTCAATCTGGAGTATCAGTAACTAAAAAGGCAAATCTTCTATCCCTACATAACCCTCCAAACAGATTCTAGGACACAGAGAAGACTATAGTAGTAATTGGTTCATGCATTTCATACATTTTTCTGGGAAATATTTTCTGGTCCCCTAATCTGGAGCTAAAGAACCAACCTTTTTTTGCTCCCTGTGAGTGGCATTCCAGTTCATTGTTTTCCCATGGCCCTTATCTCCATCCATTCTTCCTTTTCTACCATCTTCCTTGTCTACCTTTGTAGATGTCATGGGAAAAAGTGCCTTGCTTGGTAGCTGAGCAGCATTCTGTCAGTCTGTTGCTTTCCTGTAAAAAGGTGGGGCCCCAAAGATCTAAAACCCCTCAGCCATATTCTTTTTTTTTTTTTTTCAGTTTAGGCTGTGCGAATATAAAATGTGTTTTGTAATTCCTGCTAACTCCATTTATCAAAGCCACATGCATAATTCTTGTCAAACTGCCTTTCACTCTGGTTTTATTTGTGGATGTTTGGGACATTTAATGATTATATGTGATTATGTTTTTATCTTTCTATAAACTGTTTACTTGAAATGTTCTAGATGTCATTTGCATTTTCTTAAAGGTATCAATAAATAGGTTTATAGTCACATTATACTTATGTTATACTTGTATTCTAGTACTTAGTTTAGTACCCCCATTACCCTAGTTTACTAGTGTTTAGCTTAGTACTCACTATTCATCCTGACACCATCTTTCAATGATGGAGCCATAGATCCCTCCCCTGCTCAAGTTGTCAGTACACTGATCTAGTGAGAACAAATTAATTTTCCAGTGCATCTTCTGGGCACTCTTTAATTCTTCTAACTTTCATTTGCAAATTGGCTGGCTTGTTTTTTCTTTTCCTGATGTGTTTCTTGTGGTTCCTTGTAAAATGCAGCTAGCAACAGCCAATTAATACATGCAACATTCTGCCTAAAATTCTTCTGACCCCACATGACAAGTGAATTAGATATGTTTTCTGCTTTCCAGGTTATCACAGGTGACAGCTGTATCAAATATTTGACAGTATATAATAGAGATAATCATATTGCTACCATCAATATATTCCAGCCTTCTATAACAGTTTCCTTATAACATATACTTTCCCAAATTCTGAGAGTAGTTTCCTTACTGTTGCCTCCTGGTCCTAAGGTCACTGTCTCATACAATGATTTTTTAAAATTCTTCCAGTTCTACCTTGTTTTAGGTATCAATTTCTGTCTAAGGCAACTGTTACTACAGTAATATTGCTTAACTCACAACCTTAAGCTTTCAGTGTGTTAAAACAAGTTATTTCCCTCCTTTCATGTGCTCCTCAGCTGTTTCAGATGATCTTGGTTAGATTCAGCTGTGCTTGGTTTTAAGCTGGAGGTTTGGTCTAGATCAGCTTTATGTGCCTTTCCCTGTAAACGATAAGGGCTTTCTAGAAATTCCCAGTGGAACAAATGGATATGTATGATAGCTTAAGGCCTAGGCTCAGAATCCACACAATCTTTTCTGTTAACATTCTCTTGGCCAAAGTAAAGCTCATGGCTGAGCCCTGAATTGCTGTAGTGAGGAAGTATATGCAACTACTAGTGAAAGCAGCCTCCAAGGCATGTGGTGAAGGACTTTGATGCTGACAGAGGAAAACGGTTGCAACAGTAAGGCCATCTCCCAAATAGGACTAAGTGAGAAAAGTGTTATATAGAAACAAACCCAGATTTTATAAGATAAAATAACTAAAAAGATGAAGTAAATATAATTCATCATAAATAAAAAATCTGTACATACATACAAGGAAATTCCATAACTAAAAAACATTTATATGCTCAGTCTATGGGTCTGATGCAGAGCCAGATGATTAATAAAATATGTATAAATAGGAGTCAAAGTGAAAAATCCTAGCATAAATGTACTATGGGGTCCAAAAATTGAGGAGATGACAATTGTCCAGGAAGTGATCACTTACAAACAGCTAGGTGTACTAGGGATGCTAGAAGTTATGTTTTCTTGGTAAGACAGCCAAGGTTGTCTACCCCCATCAATATTTAAAATGGAAAAAACAGAAAGGATGAGGAAGTTGTATGCCTAAAATATTGATTAGACATTCCAAGAGAAAAAGGCTCGATGAGAACAACAATATGCAATATGTGATTAAGGCGTACCAATAATAACAAAAACAGCAATAACTGGAAAACATTGAGCATTCCCAAAGTGCCAGGCACTATGCCAAAGAGAGTAAAAGCTAATCCCCAGATTAGAATAAAATCTTAGCAGATCTCCAGCTCAAGTTTCAATTCACTCAGTCTGCAAAAGCACACACAAGTCTATAAATGAAGCATGCAAAGTTATTGATTTACAATAAAGGTGAAAAGTGAGACAATTCTTGTTTCCTTCTAAAGAAGAGAACACTCAGTATTTAACAATAAATTCCCTTTTATGTAAGGATGCTGAATGAGTCTCTGAAAATAAAGGGTTTTACTCTTACATAAACTAACAAATGAGCTCTCTGTGTGGGGTGTGTGTGTGTGTATGAATCCAATTTCCATAAAACAGGATGAAAAAAACTTCTTGTGTCAGATCAAATGTGATTGAGTTTCTAGAACACAGTTAAAATAATATACCAGCATTTAAGTCTTTTTGGTTCTAGATTACTTTAAAAGTTTTGTCTACTTTAGAAATATCTTTTAAACAATATTGTGAACCATGTGTGTCTAGTCATTCCTGGTCTAATCAGTCTCTTTAATTTTCTTAAATTTTTTCCTGACTTTTACTTAAAGAGCTATTTGGTAAAGCAAGCAATTTTTACCCACCAAAATTAAGCTTTTATCATTTCTCTAGTAGGAAAGGTATCATCCCAGATGTACTTGTGAGTTCTCTGTTCTCATTTACCACTTTTTTGTAATTGGAGGAAGGAAGCAATTTTTATTGTTTTCTATAATGAAATTGATTAAAAGCCTATAGAAGCAATGAACAAAAAATAGGAGTTTTCAATGGCCTGGAGAATATCTTCTGTGTTCAGCCAAGTCCAGCATTTTATTTTGCCCTGTGTTCCAAATAGGACTGTTGTCTTGAGATAATGCAAGAGGATTTCATTAGTTTTTATTTTGTAGGATGTGGATGAACTAAAGGTTGTACTCATCTTTGGTAGACTAGAATGTGTATGTGATATATCAAGATTATCACCAGCATTTGAAAATGCTCACATGAAATAAACAGGGTAAGTGCGTTTTTGTGTGTGTGTGAGGAGAGGGGGATTGTATACACTTTGGAGAAATGGAAATGGGGCTCCAGATGAAAGTATATGTATAAATATCATACTAATTATCACATGATGTCTAATACTATGAACACTACATTTAAAAAATTCTGTAAAATTCAATATACATTTATGACTGTAATTATATATTTTTGCATTGCACATTTTCTTTTAAGGAAATTGAAAGATATTTTTGTGATCAGTTAGACTAATAGAGACATACATACATACCTTTATAAATATTAAAGTCCCTTAAAAGAGTCTCAGGTTCTCACTTCATTGATTAATTTTATCCTTATGCTATTTCTTAGTGAAATTTATTTTTGTCTGCAATTAATTTGTAGTCTGGAATCAGAGGGGATATATTGTTCCCTGGATGTTAGGACTATTGGGAATGTGAAGTATGAGCTGACATGAAATAGTGGAGAAATACACATTATAAAATAACATGAAATTTTCAATAATATTACATAAATGTTTAAGGTCATTTATGGGAGGTACTTAATAAACTCAATAAATGGCAGTGGTATCACAACTATAACAGTAAAATAAAATACCTGATGTTTAACCTTTTACGTACATCTTCTACCAGTTTTTTGGCGAGATAAATTATTGTTCAGAATTTCTAAAGCTGTCTCTAGTTTGCACTTGGATTCCAGGGTTCAAAAACAATCAGGCTATTACATGATGGAATATGTTTTTTTCTGAACTGAGTATTAGCCAAAATTGAGACCTAGACCAAATAGACCAAAGGTTTCTAATGTTGTAGTTTCCCTCTCATAGGACCCGAATACATCAGCAGTTGTTTCCTTTATATGTCTGCATATAAATAGTAACAGATTCATTCCCCCTCCCCACCACCCCACCACACACATACTTAATATGAAATAGCATGGAAAGATTGGGGAGTGGTATTCTTGGTTATTAAGACTTTTCTTTAATGATGCCACTAATCATTTTGAGATTTATTATGATGTTAGTTGCCTGTCACACAACAGGTCTAAAATTAAATATAAAAATAATGGACTGAAGTCAATCTGTATAACAGAGGATATTTGTTAAATCAGAAAGACAGTAACATTAACCAACAGACAAATAAATCCATTGTTAAAGTCCAAAATATAGATGAACATAAATGTTGAAGCTAAGCTACTAAACTAGAATTAATCAAGGAGGGTATAGGAGAAGCATGTTGAATGAGAAGTGATAGTCATTTATCAAAAGCCAGTCCAGGGCAAGACCTTTGAACTCTGGGTTCCTTCATTAATGTTTGTTATTTTCGGAATTATCTATATTAATTGAACTTGAGGTGAGGTCTTAAAGGGGCAGGCCTCTACTGGATGCTCAGTTTCACAAGATTTCATGACCCTGGTGTCCTCATTTTAGATAGCTCTGTACTCTATATTACTCATTACCTAGGTATATTGACTAAATATGCCCTTGATCTGCAGAAATTTTTCTTCCTTTCAAATGCCCACATTTCCCATTATAGCCTATATCAACAAAATTGTTCAGATGTTGGAATTTGTGCTTCAAAATCTCTAGGAAACACTGGCAACATGTCTTTGCTAACGCCCCTATCCTCAACTTTGGTACTTAAAGCTCCTCCAGGAGGACAACTGATTTAAGTACTAATACGTAAAGATCTCCATCTTTGCAAACAGAAAAGCTAGAAAATCTCAAATTCAGTGACTTTTCTTGGACCCATCAAAGAACTGAAGTCATGGGGAAACCAATTTCCCAAATCTGAAAAGACAATTCTATCCAAGAGACACAGCTGAGGCCTGCTTACCTACAGCAGAAGACTCTGGAACCATAAACTGGTAGGGACATTTCAGTGGTAATTTTGATGAATTTCTAGAGGCTGAACATGGACTGGCTTGAGTCAGATACTCCTGAGGTCCTCAGTTTTAGCAGGCCTCCTCATATTCATGGACTTTACCTCCAAAAATGCCACTGGTTCTCACAGTGAAAATCTAAGAAATAGTCCCTCCTGGGTCTGGTAGGAGGAGGGGAGGAGTAATCCTTGTGTAATACATGGGATCTTCTCTAACAAAGGTCCTCTCTCCAGTATTGGAGCCTTATCCCAGTTGGGAGAAGGAAATTACTCTTGCTGCAACCTCCCTTCCAGATTTCTTATCTCAGGGGGAAAAAATATAGTCCACAGGGGACAGGACTTCAAGGAAATTAATTTTCTGGGAAGGCAGTAAGAGACTGGGAGTAAAAGAGCCATACCGCTGGAGAAATATGTATAAGTGTGACATCCGTGTGATACATACACATTGATTGAGGCCATCTGAGATATGACTAAAAGATTATAGAACACTCCTCTTTCTCCACAGTCTACCACCATACCGATAGGTCTTCAAGTACAATAACAATGGATTACAGCTGAAGAGCCACGAGACTCAGACTCTGTTTGAGGAGGGATAGTTATAGAAGCCCAATGTTAAGAAACAAAAACAGGGACACTGGAAGAATTCAAGTCCCTGGCATCTATAGCTACAGAAAATTTTAAACATAGCCAAACTCCTAGCCAGATTACTATAAATCCTCAGGCTAAAGATCTATTAACCTCAGTTCTTGCTACCTAATTCAGCATGTTTGGCTTTCAGCAACAGAAGTTTCAAGGAAAAACAGTTGGACTAGACTATTAGAAACAGACTCATGAATTGGAATCAGAAAGAAAATGTACAATAACTGATTAATAGCACTCTAATAAAGAGTAGATCACATGCAAGAAAAAATGGGTAATATAGGCAGGGTGATGGAAACTCTACCGAAGTGTCATAGGAAATACTACAAATCAAAAACTGTATAACAGAAATGAAGAATGTCTTTGATGGGCTTCTCAGTAGATGGGTGACAGCCAAGGAAAGAATCAGCAAATTTGACAAAAGCTCAGTAAAAATTTCTTAAGCTGAACACCAAGAGAAAAAAAGAACAGCAAAAATATCAGAACATCAAGCACTGTGGGACAATTTCAAAAGGTGCAACATATGTATAATTGGAATACTAGAAGGAGAAGGGAGAACTAAGCAGAAGAAATGTTCACAATTTGCTAAAGTTCTTCCAGGAAATTCTCTACTGAAGAATTCCTCCAAAGACTTCCTAGAGTTTCCTAGGGAAATTAGCAACTTATACTTCAGTGACTTCCATCAGCTTTTCTGGCAACTTGTGTTAAACACACTGATCACTAATTTTTCTTTCCCTCACTTTTACTACCTGAAGTTATTCCAACAAATATTGACAGTGTAGTATACAATTATTCCCTCTGTTTAAAGAAGAAAATACATAATACTTTCTAGATTTAAAAAATGTTTAGAATATCATTTTGCCATTTAGTGCTACATTTTTTACATTCAAAATAATAAAGGAACATATTATATAGGAAACATGCAATTGAATAATTGGTTGCTCAACATGGCTAATTTTTGGCATTAGTTATAATGACTATGCTTTTAATAGTGAAATTTAGTGTGGCAAAATATAGCAATATATGCATTCTTTAATTATAAGTACTTTAGAATAAGGTTATTTTAATATAGCAAAATCTGAATTTTATATGGAGAGAGAATTATTTTTTTCTTAGAATTTGATTTTTTTAGTGTCTATATTTATTTTACCTTGACCTGAAACACAATATTGTTGGAATTGTTGGATCATAGATCAGACTAATTATTTACTCTTAGCAATAACACTGCAAGTTCCCCATGATCTATTACTCCATGTGCAAATCTGTGAAGACACATGTCATTGCATGGCCAAAAGAGGGATTTTCACCACAGTAGAGGAACCTGGAAGCCTGGAAGTATGATACTGAAGCTTGTATAGGACAGTTTGCAAAGTTACCCCTACTCCCCATAAGAGAAAGGAAAAGAAACCTTTGCTCTTGAATTGTTTGGAGGGAAGGAGTGAACATTTTTATAATCATTTACAATGTGAAGGAATGCCTCTAGCAGAGAGAAAAGTAAGGCCACTCACTTTCCTGAGGTTTCTATCATAGGGTTATTCTTCAGTCATAGTTTAACCCAGGTGCCAACGAATTTTGTCAGATAGCCCTGATCATGCAGCCCTGATTAGGCAGAGAAATAAAAATATTCACATTGGCTTCCAAAAAAATTTAGTATAAAAGAATGGTAATAATATATTAGATAAGTCTTATATATTTATATAATGATTGATGTCATAATAGGAATATTATTTAACTATTAAGAGACAGTTGAATGGTCATTTTTACATTTTTATAAAATCAATCTCTGCAACACTTATTTTTATACAATGCCCTAGAAAAGCATTACATAAAATAAAAATATCAGGAAATTTGTATTAAAAGACCAATGAGAACAAAAAGGACAAGGGCTTATGGTTTGGGATTAAGTACTTAGGTTTCTGAAGGGATGAGAAAACTTGTCAATTTACAGCAAGAAATATTTGTTAGAAGGCTTGAATTTTTCTTGAATATGTTTAAAAGCCTTGCCTTTTTCACAAAATTCCTGAAATTTGTGCATTAGATACTAAACATAGTTATCAACCAAAAAATCAATCAGCTTAATTTCTGTGGATGACATTTATTAAAAAAGTCTTTTTTATTGTGAATAAAACTGGGGTTAAAAATGGTCTGTTTATTGAGGTACATATGCCCAGCATTGTTTTAAGACTTTCTGTAACCGAAGACTTTGAAATAAATGTGTTTATTATATTTCAGATATGCCTCAAAGAAAAGTAACTAGAAAAGGTCAGTTGTAGGAAACTAGACTGCAAACACCCGAATGTAATGAATTATAACTTCTGCCTGCTGTAGATGAAGAGGATGACTCCTTCAATATCTGAAAACATGAGCCTTGAAGTTTTCAATTACTCTGAGGGAACTGAACATTTCTTCTAAAAAATATGTTTGACAAGCCTGGCTGAAAAATGTGACTCTGCAGAAGGAAATGCAATTGGATCACTGGAGTATATTTAAAAGAAAAAAAAAAGTAGGGTCCTGGCTCATCACAGATGAAAAATTAACTACTCAGGGTGTCAAGTCCCAGGAAGTACAACTCCTGAATCCCTTATCCTGGTATCAAATAGCATTTAATTTCAGAAAAAGAAAGCTAGGATCAGTATCTTAAATAAGAACTAAAGGACACTTCCTAATTTCACCCACTTCAATTTAAGATTATATTTATGAATTCCTATGTCTACAATTATGTTGTTATAGATTTTAATTAGAAACTACAGGAGATAGAGGAGATGTGAGTAAAGACATAGAAAATCAGATGGAGAAGGAATTAGCAGAGGTCTAAAGTTATCAGTATTTTAGACCTGAAGTCCCTCAAACATCACTCCAAAAATGTCTCTTCCTTATTGTTTCAAAAGCCAAATACATCCCCACCTAAATAGAATTTTTGTCTTCATGCAAAATCCCATAACAAATTTATACAACTTACAAGTTTAGTCTCAAGCACTTTTGAGTAAGGAGAATTAGTGGAAGCTTGAATCATCTTCTAAGATAGGGAAATCTAGATTATTCCAAAACTAGAATGTCATTCTAGCTTCCTTCAGTGAAAGTATATTCTATCCATTTTGAAAATAAAGGTCAAAATCAAATGCATCTTTTCTTGAACTAAAGAAAGAATAAAATACCTTCTATTTCAGGCTCATGTTACGTTTGGTTTTATATCTTTTCACCAAGAGTAAATAGTACTAATGCATTTTTTTCTAGTGAACGGAAGTGTTTCTTTTGCTTAATAACTTTAAGTTGAGTCTTTTTGAGTGCATACCTATAAAAAGCTTCAACTTTTCTAAAAAATAAAAGTTAAAATATATGCTACTGACTGATTACATACTAGCTAAGATTACCTACTAACAGATTGCTCAAAAGGAAGGGAAACACATGAAAATAGTCTAGAATGTAATAAACAATTTTTAAAATGTCTCTTTTCATCTCGGATATACATCATGAATCTTATACAACTTCTACAATTTTGTGTGTAATGGGGAATTTTAATGCCACCGGGCAACTAGGTCTCTGATGGCATTGTGATATGGTTAAAAAATATATTCCTAAAGAGATTTTAGCAAAATGCAGCAGGAACTAACTGTGGAACAAAGAGCAACATTTCAGTCACCCTGTTTTGTCCAGGAGATGAAGAAACAGCCTGAATTTTCATGTGTATGACAGGATAAGTACATGAAAGTCATTTTTCAAATAAAAAATTTGCTATTGTATCTCAGTTAATAGAATGTTGTAATTTATGAGAAGGGTTATGATTTTCTTAAAATAATTTGATAGAAATATAGGTTGTAGGGACAATTCCAAAGACTTGAAACCAAGTGGGTATTTTTATGTTCAAAGCAAAACATTCCACAGGGATAGGGGTGAGGTATACGAGCAGAGAGAACATTACACTAAGTGAGATAAGCCAGGATGAGAAAAACAAATAGTGTATGATCTCATTTAGACTTTTTAAAAACAGGTTCATATGTAATGCTTAGAAACAGAATAAAATAGTTGTCACCTGGGACTAGAGGGTGGAAGAATTGGGGAAATATATAGCAAAAGAATACAGGCCTTTGTTCTAAGTTATGGGATCTAATGTACAGCATGGCAACTATAGATAAAATACTGTATTGTATACTTGAAATTCATTAAGAGAGTAAATCTTTAGTATTTTAAACACAGAGAGTAGCCATGTGAGGTGATAAATGTCAATTAACATCTGATTGTAGTAATTAACCTGACTGGTCATTCACAGTGGTGTGTGTGTGTGTGTGTGTGTGTGTGTGTGTGTGTGTGTGTGTGTGTTAAATCATCATGTTGTGTATATGTGATTTTACTTGTCAATCATAACTCAATAAAGCTGGGGAAAACTTTTTAAAAACCTATACAGAAATAATTACATATACACAAGCGGTATTATTAAGAATTCCCTGTTTTGGAATAATAAATGTGATTCCATTGTTTTGCTGGATTATTTGTGTCAGGGTATACTGTTTATGGCACAACTATATTGCCTTAGTGTTTGAAACATTGTTCCATTGTAAAACTACATGAAAAGTGAATGGAAATAAAACACCACTAGATACTCTTAACTACTGAAAAACTAGCTAGGAAACAATTGCTGAAGTGGGAAAATAGATATCTTTCCTCCTTACTTAATATTAGTAGCCAGATTTAATATAAATAAATGTTGATTCAGTGAAATACTCATGTCTTTATAAATATACCTTCTATTGCATTAAAGAAAGAAAAAACTGCTTTTTTGTTAGAGTGGGCCATACTAAAAATATTTTTGTTTTCCTGACTTAAAAGCATATATAATTTTCAACCTGAAGAAGTGAAAAACATTTCAGATCAACCATTTTTGCTTTCTGTTTTTTAACTGACAATTCAAAAAAGTGACCTACTTTTTCTGGAGGTTGTAAAATAAATGTCATGCCTTTGCACATGTTAATGTAGTTGTCCTGCATTAAAAAAATCAAGTTAGATTTTATACTCATGATTTAGATTGATTTCCTACCTACCAGGTAAAAGAGATAAACTATAATCACTACCCTTGATGAAATGGAGCAAATAATGATGATGTGCTAATGCATACAGATTGACTGTGGTAATAATCTCAGAAACATACTATATAAATTTGATAAAGCATGCTCCGTGCACATGAAATTCCTATCATTCAGAGCAAATGAAATAATCCTCACTGTAGAATATGTAGATGAGGTAATACTGAGAGAGAAGTTTATGTTGATAACATTTTTAATTGCACTTAAATTGCTTTAAACCATATCAGATCATCCAGTTAAGTCTCGTTTGGTCCTGAAAAGATTGCAAAAATATAGATCACCTTTATTTGCATCTCATAAGACTATAGTCAAGTTCTGTTTTATTGAAGTTTATAGAGTGATGCAATGTTTTTATAACTAGATTCTTTCAGTCTATATAGTATTTGTGAGTATCATCCATATTCTTGTATGTAGTTATAGTTAATTCGTTGTTGGGGAGTTTCCCGTTGTATGATTGTATGGCAACATATTTATTCCACTGTTGATGGGCATTCAGGTTGTTGCCAGTTTGGTGCAATTATGGAAAATTATGTAATGAACTTGCACCTGTTTCTTGGTCACATGTGTATGCATTTCTATTAGAAATACCCCTAGAACTGGAATTCCTGTTTCATAAATTCCTGTGTCCATGTTATTTATATATGGATTCAAGTTTGGAAGTGAACAGCCATTGATTTCCTAAAATAGTTGTACTAATTTATATTCCCAACTTGCTCCAGTGTATGAGAATTCCTGTTGATCTACATCTTCACTAATAATACTCTCAGGTGTCTTAATTGTAGACTTTGTGAACTAAATATTTATATAATGTGTAGTGGTATCTTATTGTGATTTTGCTTTTGATTTTCTCAAAATATTTTCATGTGTTTTTGGCTATAAGCATATTTTCTTTTGTGAGTGCCTCTTCATATCTGTTTAGTTTTCTTTAGCATTTCCTATCTTTATGTTAATGGTTTGTAGTTCTTTATCTAGTTTAAATGTATCTTGTACATCTTTCAATAGTTTTTATGGGTACTTTTGTGCTGTTTTAAATGGTATATTTTCAAATATGTTTGTGTTCATTGCATGAGTATAAAAATACAATTGACTTTGTCTATAGTACTTATACTATTGTCTGTCATGATATTTCCTTACAGTCTTTTCACTTTAGTTTTTTCTTATCTTATTGGATAGGGCCTTCAATACCATACGTACTAAGAGTGGTCATTGTGGGCATTTCCTACTTGATCCTCGACCCAGAGAAAAAGCTTTCAGTATTTCGTTATTATGTGTTTACTGTAGGTATTTCATTTTATTTTGTTTGTGAACTTTATTAGGTAATTTGCCTTTCCTTCCTACTTTAATAAGTATATGTAATAAAGAAAACTGAGTAAATATAAGTTACTAAGACTCTAAAAACTCATGAATGGATGTTAGATCTCATAAAATACTTTTTATTCATGTATTTAGATAGCACATAATTTTTCTTAATTATCTTTATTCAATTACACTAGTTGATTTGGGGCTATGAAATCATCTTTGCATTTCTGTTATCAATGGCCTCAAGCTAGAGACCATGCGGAGGATATGTGCATTTTCACAATTTGGATTTATTGATTTTTGTAGCACGGGAGAACATACACAATGGAGAACCCCAGGATGTCTCAGTAAGGGGCTGTTAGAAAGAAATAGAGAAATAGGATGGGTTGGGTAATTTTCAGGAGTATTCAGAAAACCAGACTTTGCTCTGTATTAGATGTTTTCAGGGCATGGGGACAATTTTATGATTAGATACTTTAATAAATCTTACTATAAAGTGAAAGAAGTGAAACAAGGCTAAAGCTATCATTGGTTATGGAATGGCAGTAATACATATTAACCAATCTAGGGGAATATTTGTCTTTTTCTGTGGTATAACGATTAAGGCATGATTGACATACAAAAAGCCATATATATTTAATGTATATGTATACAACCTGAGTTCGGAGAGAATTATCTGTTTCAGACATGATAATGGAGTGGTTTTCTTTTATCTTAATGCATCACGATCACAGAGGGGTCTTGTTTGTTATTAGTGTGCTATGAAATGACTTATATTTAATAGCATAAAATCAAAAATCCAGCTGTGATTACCAGGATAGCTATTAGTAACATCACGTCCTGTTCAGTGACAGTGCCAGACCAGCTCCTAGATGGCTGCTTTTCTCCGTCTTACCAGAATTAACACAGTGTGGTCCAGTTTATAGAGCACTGGATTGGTTTGCTGATAACATTTAGACTTTTTGCAAGTGTGCTCATGAAAGACAGTGACCTGTAGTTTTCAAAATGTCCTTGTCAGATTTTGGTATCATTTTTATAATGATCTTTCAAAAATGAGTTTTGGGCTGTTTTTTTCATTTTCTATTTTTTTGAAGATTTCAATGTAAGTATCTATTGCATACCTTTTAGGTGCTTTTATTATATCAAAATATATAATTCTCTAGTAAACAGTAAGGATAATGTATTATGATTAACATAGTGGTTTAATAAACACTATTTATTATTATTTATTAATAAACATGAATTGGTTTAAAGCAGTACATTGAAACTATCCTGTACATTAATTTCTAGCAAGTAAATCCTATATACAGCTGTTTGTGTCATATCTATTTGGATAGACTTCCATGTATTGTAATCTCAATTATAGCTACTATATTGTAACTAAGAAAATCCGGAAATAATCTAGTTGTATATTGATTACTTTACTCAGTCTGCAAAAAATATCATTACTCTCAAAACTTAATAATAGAAAAATCTGTAAAACCAACCTTCCTTCTAACTATTCTGTAGTAGAATAGCCTTCCTAATCCATTGATAGAATGACTGGAAGACATAGCTAGAATGACTATACATAACTGGAGTTCTGCTAACTCCCTTTTGTGACTGGGTTTGGGTAAGGATATTTTTCAATTGATCCAGAATACAATCCCTCATAACCTCAACACCAAGGCTTCAAGTTAGTTACCAAATATGCTTTAATATGTTGTATTTTCAGCTCTATATTTTCAGATGTGAAATCGTCTCTCTAATATTATTCACTTTCGAAAGCAAGGATGAGGGGGTGCTAAAATAATACCTATAAATAATGTAATACACTAACTCTGATAGACAAAGTAAGAACAGACACATGCACACAAACAAATACATGTTAAATTGTGAAATTTTAGTAAGTTTGGTAAATTGTATCAATAACTTTTTTGGTTATGATATTTTTATTATTATGCCAGATGTTACTACTGTAGTAAACCTGGTGAAGTATATATGAGATCTCTGTTTTGTTTCTTAAAATTGTACATGATTCTACAATTATCCCAAAACAATTTCAACAAAAATAAAATTTGATAAGTGAAATATTATCTAGATAAGTGAGGTAAATAAAATACAAAATTATAAAGAAATATTTTCAGTCCATGATAGCCATAGTTTAAAAATGACCTCTGAAACCAAGACTTTGACCCTATTTTCTAGTCAATTTGAGTGAACATTTACAATTCAAATGCATCTTAATTTTAAAGAATGGGCTGAAGAAAATCCTTAAACTTCCATATAATAGTACATTTTCTCATTTTAAATTATCATCTAAATTATTAGTCTAAATTAAATGAGTGAAAATATGTGCATATACTACCCCCAAAATTGTTATGGCAGAAAAATGCAACTTCTTGGTATATAATATGCATGCAATGAAGACAGTAAAAAAGAAATTGAGATAAGTTGTGACTTCCATAAGGTAACCCAGATCAAAAGTTGAAAAGCTGGAAATAAAATTATTTACAGATATAAATGTATGTCAAATCAAAAATTTTAAGTTTTACCTTCCCTCAAGAATGGTGCTTCTCCATTGCTTGATGTTTCATGTTTGCTTGTATTGGGATTAGTATTGAAGCTTAAAAATTCAGCTAAGTAGTCAATTTTATTCCAATTATTTCGTATGATTATCTTCGCTTTTAGTAAAGTTAGCTAGAAACTATGTCTCAATACATCTTCACTTTTTAAATGAACAATATTTACTTTTTATTGAAATATAGTTGACATACAATATTACACTGCTTTCAGGTATACAACAAAGCAAATGATTCAATAATAATGTATGTTATTAAATACTTAACACAATGATATTACAGTATTATTGACTATATTACCTATACTGTACTTTCATTACTGAAACTAATTTACTTTATAACTGAAGTTTGTCCCTTTTTATCCCCTTCAATTATTTTGTCCATCCTCCCACACCTCTACCCCTATGACAACAACCAGTCTCTTCTCTGTTTATGAGTCTATGTGTTGTTTTTTTGTTCATTTGCTTTTGTTTTTAGATTCCACATATAAGTGAAATCATATAGTATTTGTATTTCTCTGACTTTTCTCAGCACAATACCCTCTAGGTCCATCTATGTTGTGCAAGTGACAAGATTTCATTCTTTTTTATGGCTGAGTATACATACTGCTTTGTGTAGTGGCTGTACCAATTTATATTCCCACCAGCAGTGTAGGAGGGTTCCCTTTTCCCCACATCCTTATCAACACCAGTTATTTCTGGCTTTTGATGTTAGCCATTCTGACTGGGGTAAGGTGATATCTCATTGTGGTTTTGATTTGCGTTTCCCTGATGATTGATGATGTGGAGCATCTTTTCATGTGCCTTTGTCCATCTGTGTATCTTTGGAAAAATGTTCAGCTCCTCTGCACACAGTTTATTTATTTATTTATTTATTTATTTATTTTGGTATCATTAATGTACAATCAGTTGAACAACATTATGGTTACTAGACCCCCTATTATCAAGTCCCCCCCACATACCCCACTACAGTCACTGTCCATCAGCATTGTAAGATGCTATAGAATCATTACTTGTCTTCTCTGTAAATACTGCCTTTCCCGTGTCCCCCGCCACTGCATTATGTGTGCTAATCGTAATGCCCTTTTCCCCCCTTATCCCTCCCTTCCCACCCATCCTTCCCAGTCCCTTTCCCTTTGGTAACTGTTAGTCCGTTCATGGGTTCTGTGAGTCTGCTGCTGTTTTGTTCCTTCAGTTTTTCCTTTGTTCTTATACTCCACAGATGAGTGAAATCATTTGATACTTGCCTTTCTCCGCCTGGCTTATTTCACTGAGCATAATACCCTCTAGCTCCATCCATGTTGTTGCAAATGGTAGGATTTGTGTTCTTCTTATGGCTGAATAACATTCCATTGTGTATATGTACCACATCTTCTTTATCCATTCATCTACTGATGGACACTTAGGTTGCTTCCATTTCTTGGCTATTGTAAATAGTGCTGCAATAAACATAGGTGTGCAGATGTCTTTTTCAAACTGGGCTTCTGCATTCTTAGGGTAAATTCCTAGGAGTGAAATTCCTGGGTCAAATGGTATTTCTATTTTTAGTTTTTTGAGGAACCTCCATACTGTTCTCCACGATGGTTGAACTAGTTTACATTCCCACTAGTAGTGTAGGAGGGATCCCCTTTCTCCACATCCTCGCCAACATTTGTTGTGTGTCTTTTGGATATTGGCCATCCTAACTGGTGTGAGGTGATATCTCATTGTGGTTTTAATTTGCATTTCTCTGATGATTAGTGATGTGGAGCATCTTTTCATGTGCCTGTTGGCCATCTGAATTTCTTCTTTGGAGAACTATCTGTTCAGCTCCTCTGCCCTTTTTTTAATTGGCTTATTTGCTTTTTGTTTGTTGAGGTGCATGAGCTCTTTATATAATTTGGATGTCAACCCTTTATCAGATATATTATTTTTGAATATATTCTCCCATACTGTAGGATGTCTTTTTGTTCTACTGATGGTGTCCTTTGCTATACAGAAGCTTTTTAGTTTGATATAGTCCCACTTGTTCATTTTTGCTTTTGTTTCTCTTGCCCAGGGAGATATGTTCATGAAGAAGTTGCTCATGTTTATGTCCAAGAGATTTTTGCCTATAATTTTTTCTAAGAGTTTTATGGTTGCATGACTTACACTCAGGTCTTTGATCCATTTTGAGTTTAATTTGTGTATGGGATTAGATGGTAGTCCAGTTTCATTCTCTTACATGTAGCTGTCCAGTTTTGCCAACACCAGCTCTTGAAGAGGCTGTCATTTCCCCATTGTAAGTCCATGGCTCCTTTATCATATATTAATTGACCATATATGCTTGGGCTTATATCTGGGCTCTCTATTCTGTTCCACTGGTCTATGTATCTGTTCTTGTGCTAGTACCAAATTGTCTTGATTACTGTGGCTTTGTAGTAGAGCTTGAAGTCAGGGACCATTATTCCCCCTGCTTTATTCTTCCTTCTCAGGATAGCTTTGGCTATTCGGGGTCTTTTGTCATTCCATATGAATTTTAGAACTATTTGCTCTAGTTCATTGAAGAATGCTGTTGGTATTTTGATAGGGATTGAATTGAATCTGTAGATTGTTTTAGGCAGGATAGCCATTTTGACAGTATTAATTCTTCCTTGCCAAGAGCATGGGATGAATTTCCATTTATAAGTGTTCTCTTTAATTTCTCTTAAGAGTGTCTTGTAGTTTTCAGGGTATATGTCTTTCACTTCCTTCGTTAGGTTTATTCCTAGGTATTTTATTCTTTTTGATGCAATTGTGAATGGAATTGTTTTCCTGATTTTCTTTCTCCTAGTTCACCATTAGTGTATAGGAATGCAACAGATTTCTGGGTATTAATTTTGTATCCCACAGCTTTGCTGGATTCAGATATTAGATCTAGTAGTTTTGGAGTGGATTCTTTAGGGTTTTTTATGTACACTATCCTCTGCACACTTTTTAATTGGATTATTTTTTGATGTTGACTTGTAGGAGTTTTTATATATTTTAGATAATGTCCCTTTATCAGACATATGATTTGTAAGTATCTTCTCCCATACAGTAGATTGTCTTTTCATTTTTTTGATGGTTTCCTTTACTGTGCAGAAGGTTTTAGTTCGATATAGCCCCATTGTTTGTTTTTATTTTTGTTTCCATTGTCAGGAGAGACATGCAAAGAAAAATAATACCATGTTAAAGAGTTACTGTTGATGTATTCATTTAGAAGTTGTATGGTTTCATTTTATATTTAGGTCTTTAATCCACTTCGGTTTTTTTTTCTGTGTATGGTATAAGACAGTGATCCAGTTTCATTCTTTTCAATGAAAAGCTGTACAGTTTTCCTAACACCATTTATTGAAGGGACTGTCTTTTCCCTATTGTATATTCTTGCTTCCTTTGTTGTGGTTAATTCACCATATGGGCACAAGTTTAGTTCTGGGCTCTCTATTTTGTTGACCTATATATCTATTTTTGTGCAAGTACCATGCTGTTTTGATTACTGTAGCTTTGTAGTATAGTTTGAAATTAAAAAGTCTAAATTTTCTCAAGATTTCTTTACCTATTTAGGGTCTTTTGTGGTTCCATATAAATTTTTTTATTATTTGCTCTTGTTTAATGAAAAACACCACTGGTATTTTGATACAGATTGCATTCAATCTGTAGATTGCTTTGGTTAATATGGACATTTTAACAATATTCATTCTTCCTTTTCCATGAGCCTGGAATATCTTTCCATTTATATATCTCTGTCTTTAATTTCTTTCATCAATGTCTTACAGTTTTCAGTATAGGTCTTTCAACTCCTTGGTTAGATATATTCTTAGGCATTCTGTGTGATACAATTTTAAGTGGAATATTTTCTCAATTTCTCTTTCTGCTTTTTGTATATAGAAACACACAGATTTCTGTATACTGATTTTTGTATCCTGTGATTTACTGAATTCTTTTCTTAGTTCTAATAGTTTTTTTTAGTGGAGTCTTTAGGATTTTCTATATATAGTATCATGACACTTGCAAGTAATGACAATTTCATTTCTTCCTTACCAATTCGAATGCCTTTTATTTCTTGTCTGCCTCAATTCATCTTGATTATTTGTGTGTCGTGAGATTCCCATGTTATAATTGTGTTTTACAGAGAAAGTGCCCATATATGTAAGATTAGTACTCGATTATTGAGGAACAGGAAAACTGGAGCAATTCAGTTTGAGTAAGGGAGAACTTTTCAAAATTCCTGACAATCCACAATCTCCACTAGTTTTTACTTGGCCTAATTATATATACTCTATGATATAAAGACGGACCAATGAGTTGAGCTTTGCCTTAAACAGCTACATGGTGAGAAGTCTTTTAGAAAGAGAAATAATCACCTTTGGTGAGGTAAGAGAGGGATTAGCTGTTCAAAAGCAAAGAGAAAAAGAGCCAAGCCTTCTCTCATCCTTGAATGAATGTACTGAGAAAGAATTATAAAAACTGAAACATTATCGGGCTGATAATGGCATTCCTGCTGAGAGCGTAAGTCCCTGGAGTGTGCAGAGAAACTCAGAAGAGTGGTCTTTCAGACAAGAAGATTGATTCTGTAATTCTCCCTCAGCACTACAGGCTGTCAGCATGATTGCACTTGTTTCTCCAAAAGCATTAGCAAGACGATTACTGATTATTTCACCACAGCATTTACATGTTTGTGTCCATCTATCCCTAGAACAATGGAAATTGATAATGCACTGGACATTTATGCTATTCTATGTAATGTATCAGGCTGCTAAAATAAAATCTGATGGCACTCAGGAAAATCAGGTGGCTGCCTGCTTGTAAATTATATACACAAAAAAGGAGAAACCCATCAAGTATGGTTGGCAAAGTTAAAGAAATCAGAGTGGGCTTTTCTTTCCTAGAAGAAATTAGTATTTTGGTCAATAGGTAACAAAAGAATGTGTAGTTTTAGACGTCAGCCTTGTTAATGTACTAAACATTATAATCATATTTGTCTATAAATTGGATTATACATATAAAGTGTCCAGTAAAAAAAATTGGCCTGTTTATATGCACTCTAATTTACTTGACCATTTCCTTAAAATTGGCATTTTATCCTGGGTCTTGACATCACTCTAATAACATTGCAATTAGGGTGTTTGTAAAGAATTTGATTCTTTACATCTTTAATTATTTACTTAGGAGTAATAGTAAATTGTTGGATCAAATTTGTGGTATTTGATATGTGTTGTGAGACTGTTTTTAGAAATGCCACCCAAAAGTATAACCATTTATACATATATTTTTTTTCTACCTGAATATTTAATTCCTTATTATTTTATAAACTGGTTGCTCAACTTTCTCATATTTATTTGTTAGAAATATGTATCTTTGTAGTATATTAACCTTTTAGCTATTTTTGTTGTAGTTTAAATTTATCATTAAATTTGACTTGTGTGGTTTCTTCTACACACTCAAAAATTTATACTGTGTTATCAAATCCATCAATATTTTCATTATAATTTCTTTGATTTTATGCTTTGTAGAAGTATGTCCCTTGATATACATTGATAAATAGAACCCCAACTTTTCCTGGTTAATTAATACAGGTAAAGTATCATTAATATAAATTTGTTACAGGAAGGATTGGAAGTACCCTGGAGTAAACAGGTACCTTACAGAAAAAACACCCTGGAGAGGTGTCAATGCTCTTGCTGCCTTAATATGTGCTTGCCTTCAAGATAAATATTGATCAGATCCTCATGAAATATATCCTAAAGGATCATTTTACATTTCTTCATTTGATATTGTTTATTAGTATAATGAATTAGTCACAGTCATATCATTAGTAATTGGTGTTTTATTTTATTTTTTTTCATGCTTGCCTGAAGGTTCTGCTAAAGGCTGTAGGCTAGAAGTTAAATCTTCAAGAAGAGGCAGTCTTGGAGACGGACTACATTAGGTACTCTTCACTACTAGTCATTAAGGAGATAGACTCTTGAGTACAGGCCTTAGAGTTCAGAATACCAGTGCTTAGACAATTAGATTGTGCCACAGTACAGACTCAGGATTCTTGTTAGTTTAGAAATGGATAACTTCATGAAATCAGACTGCAGGAGAGTTAATTACATAGGACTGAAGGAACTGATGAACCATTGGGTATTACTAACTGGGGTTATTTGCTTTGGAACATTTTAATTATATTTTTAAAAATTCTATTTTCTGTGTGTCGGTCCCTCCCTGCTTCTGACCCACAGATAAGGGAGGAGACATGATGAGATATTGAAGATCTGAAAGGACCAGCCAGGGGACTCGAGGCTTAACAGCACAAGACTCGTGTTGAGAGGGCACCCTTCATATTTATTGAGCAAATAAATGTTAACAACAATTCAGTTCTGTGTGGGGGACTTAATACACAATCATTAACTAACTCTAAACTTAATCCTCGGCAGTCTCCAGTCTCCTGGGGCACGATGTCTTACATGGTATTGAAACAATAGCAAGGGCAATTAGGTCACAGAAACTGTTTTGGTCTTGTTTGTTCTCTTCTTGATCACTTATCAGGAATTACAGGAAAAATAATCAAGTCACATATGACTATATGTTTGATTTCTATACTTGATTTATATATTTATCCCACATTTCCCCCTTATTTTTTCAATAAAATGTTTAAGTAGTAGGTAGACATAATAAAGATTACAGTTTCTAATAGAAAGCTTTTTAACACAGTTTACCTTTTCATAAAAGATAATCTATTTTTTAAATCTCGTGATATAAAATAAAGATGGAAAGTAGAGTTTAGTGCAGAGGAAGGCAAGTGTAGGCAGTCAGGTCCGTGCCTATAGACTAGGTATTGATCCGAGCTAGACAAGGGCGACAAAACAGCCATGGGTACAGATGATTTCTCTCAAAACTGGGGGTTGAGGTTCTAAGCCTCACCTCTGTTGATCCCGAATTTCTCACCTGATGGCCCCCGAGAGCCTGCCCATCTTAGGTTGTTCCTCCCTTGAGGAATCTTACCCATCTCTGACTAACAGCCATCGTCCGGGGCCATACAGGGAGATGTAAAGTTGGTAAGAGAGAGAAGTAATATTCTTTGAAAAGGTTAGCTTTTTACTTCTTTGCAGATTTATGCCCCGTGGCTTCTATGCCCAGCACTTGTCTTGAGGTATCTTTACCAGCTGGAAGGATTATGATACATGGTAATTTTAAGTATGAGGCACGAATTCTAGTAAAGGGGTATATTTAGGAAGGAAAAAGAAAAGCTATAGAAGTAGCAATGGAAGAAAATATGAGAAGATTGATTATTTCTTTGACATAATGTCTTGTAGGGTAATGTAAGCATGTATAGGTTTCAAAAACTACTAATTAAATTACATACACACATTAACAGAACAGGAATACAGATACATAACAAAAGCAGACCTACCATTACTGGCCATATCCAGTGAAACCAAGAAAATCAGTTAGGTAATCCAGGCATTTGTGAAAACTTATTAATAATATGAATATTGTCTAATTGATTTTGAATAGTTTGAGAAAAATCAGACAAATTAAAACAACACATTCCTGGAAACTGTTCACATCCCATATGTTCTTTTTTTTTAATATAATTTATTTTATTATCATTAATCTACAATTACATGTGCAATATTACGGTTGTTAAACTACCCCCTTCATAAGGTCCCTCCCACCAACCCCATTACAGTCACTGTCCATCAGCATACTGAGATGCTATAGAATCACTACTTGTCTTCTCTGAGTTGTACTGCCCTCCCCATGCCCTCCCAACATTACATTTGCTAAACGTAATGCCCCTTTTTCCCTCTTATCCCACCCTTCCCGCCCATTTTCCCCAGTCCCTTTCCCTTTGGTAACTATTAGTCCGTTATTGGGTTCTGTGAGTCTGCGGCTGTTTTGTTCCTTCAGTATTTTTTTTTCTTTGTTCTTATATTCCACACATGAGTGAAATCATTTGATACTTGTCTTTTTCGGCTTGGCTTATTTCACTGAGCATAATACCCTCTAGCTCCATCCATGTTGTTGCAAATGCTAGGATTTGTTTTCTTCTTATGGCTGAATAATATTCCATTGTGTATATGTACCACCTCTTCTTTATCCATTCATCTACTGATGGACACTTAGGTTGCTTCCACTTCTTGGCTATTGTAAATAGTGCTGCAATAAACATAGGGGTGCATCTGTCCTTCTCAAATTGGGCTGCTGCATTCTTTGGGTAAATTCCTAGGAGTGGAATTCCTGGGTCAAATGGTATTTCTATTTTGAGTTTTTTGAGGAACCTCCATACTGCTTTCCACAATGGTTGAACTAATTTGCAGTCCCACCAGCAGTGTAGGAGGGTTCGCTTTTCTCCACATCCTCGCCAACATTTGTTGTTGTTTGTGTTTTGGATGTTGGCCATCCTCACTGGTGTGAAGTGATATCTAATTGTGGTTTTAATCTGCATTTCTCTGATGATTAGCGATGTGGAGCATCTTTTCATGTGCCTGTTGGCCATCTGAATTTCTTCTTTGGAGAAGTGTCTATTCATGTCCTCTGCCCATTTCTTAATTGGATTATTTGCTTTCTGTTTGTTAAGGTGCATGAGTTCTTTATATATTTTGGATGTCAACCCTTTATCAGATACGTTTTTTATGAATATATTCTCCCATACTGTAGGATGTCTTTTTGTTCTACTGATGGTGTCCTTTGCTGTACAGAAGCTTTTCAGCTTGATATAGTCCCACTTGTTCATTTTTGCTTTTGTTTCCCTTGCCCGGGGAGATATGTTCATGAAGAAGTTGCTCATGTTTATGTCCAAGAGATTTTTGCCTATGTTTTTTTCTAAGAGTTTTATGGTTTCATGACTTACATTCAGGTCTTTGATCCACCTTGAGTTTACCTTTGTGTATGGGGCTAGACAGTAGTCCAGTTTCATTCTCTTACATGTAGCTGTCCAGTTTTTCCAACACCAGCTGCTGAAGAGGCTGTCATCTCCCCATTGTATATCCAAGGCACTCTTATCAAATATTAATTGACTGTATATGTTTGGGTTAATGTTTGGATTTTCTATTCTGTTCCACTGGTCTGTGGGTCTGTTTTTGTGCCAATACCAAATTGTCTTGATTACTGTGGCTTTGTAGTAGAGCTTGAAGTCAGGGAGTGTAATTCCCCCTGTTTTATTCCTCCTTCTCAGGATTGCTTTGGCTATTCGGGGTCTTTTGTGGTTCCATATGAATTTTAGAATTATTTGTTCCAGTTCATTGAAGAAAGCTGTTGGTAGTTTGATAGGGATTGCATTGAATCTGTAGATTGCTTTAGGTAGTATAGCCATTTTGACAATATTTATTCTTCCTAGCCAAGAGCATGGGATGCATTTCCATTTGTTAGTGTCCTCTTTAATTTCTCTTAGGAGTGTCTTGTAGTTTTCAGAGTACAGGTCTTTCACTTCCTTCGTTAGGTTTATTCCTAGGTATTTTATTCTTTTTGATGCAATTGTGAATGGAATTGTTTTTCTGATTTCTCTTTCTGTTAGTTCATCATTAGTGTATAGGAAAGCAACAGATTTCTGTGTGTTAATTTTGTATCCTGCAACTTTGCTGAATTCAGATATTAGTTCTAGTAGTTTTGGAATGGAGTCTTTAGGGTTTTTTATGTACAGTATCATGTCATCTGCAAATAGTGACAATTTGACTTCTTCTTTACCAATCTGGATGCCTTGTATGTCTTTGTTTTGTCTGATTGCTGTGGCTAGGACCTCCAGTACTATGTTGAATAACAGTGGAGAGAGTGGGCATCCCTGTCTTGTTCCCGATCTTAGATGAAAAGCTTTCAGCGTCTCGCCGTTAAGTATGATGTTAGCTGTGGGTTTGTCATATATAGCCTTTATGATGTTGAGGTACTTGCCCTCTATACCCATTTTGTTGAGAGTTTTAATCAGGAATGGATGCTGAATTTTGTCAAATGCTTTTTCAGCATCTATGGAGATGATCATGTGGTTTTTGTTCTTCTTTTTGTTGATGTGGTGGATGATGTTGATGGATTTTCGAATGTTGTACCATCCTTGCATCCCTGGGATGAATCCCACTTGATCATGGTGTATGATCCTCTTGATGTATTTTTGAATTCGGTTTGCTAATATTTTGTTGAGTATTTTTGCATCTACGTTCATCAGGGATATTGGTCTGTAATTTTCTTTTTTGGTGAGGTCTTTGCCAGGTTTTGGTATTAGAGTGATGCTGGCTTCATAGAATGAGTTTGGAAGTATTCCCTCCTCTTCTATTTTTTGGAAAACTTTAAGGAGAATCGGTGTTATTTCTTCTCTATATGTCTGGTAGAATTCAGAGGTGAATCCATCAGGCCCAGGGGTTTTGTTCTTGGGTAATTTTTTGATTACCAATTCGATTTCGTCACTGGTGATTGGTCTGTTTAGTTTTTCTGTTTCTTGCTTGGTCAGTCTTGGAAGGTTGTATTTTTCTAAGAAGTTGTCCATTTCTTCTATGTTTTCCAGATTGTTAGCATATAGATTCTCATAATATTCTCTTATGATTCTTTGTATTTCTGTGGGGTCCGTCGTGATTTTTCCTTTCTCATTTCTAATTGTGTTTATGTTTGCAGATTCTCTTTTTCTCTTAATGAGTCTGGCTATGGGTTTATCTATTTTGTTTAGTTTTTCAAAGAACCAGCTCTTGTTTTCATTGATTTTTTCTATTGTTTTATTCTTCTCAATTTTATTTATTTCTTCTCTAATCTTTATTATGTCCCTCCTTCTGGTGACTTTGGGCCTCATTTGTTCTTCTTTTTCCAATTTCAGTAATTGTGTCTTTAGACTATTCATTTGGGAATGTTCTTCCTTCTTTAAATAGGCCTGGATTGCAATATACTTTCCTCTTAGAACTGCCTTTGCTGCGTCCCACAGAAGTTGTGGCTTTGTGTTGTTGTTGTCATTAGTCTCCATGTATTCTTTGATTTCTGTTTTGATTTGGTCGTTAACCCATTGATTAATTTGGAGAGTGTTGTTAAGTCTCCATGTATTTGTGAGCCTTTTTGATTTCTTTCTAAAATTTATTTCTAGTTTTATACCTTGGTGATCTGAGAAGTTGGTTGGTAAGATTTCAATATTTTTGAAATTACTGAGGTTCTTTTTGTGGCCTAGTATGTGGTCTATTCTGGAAAATGTTCCATGTGCACTTGAGAAGAATGTGTATCCTGTTGCTTTTGGGTGTAGAGTTCTGTAGATGTCTGTTAGGTCCATCTGTTCTAGTGTGTTGTTCAGTGCCTCTGTGTCTTTACTTATTTTCTGTCTGGTTGATCTGTCCTCTGGAGTGAGTGGTGTGTTGAAGTCTCCTAAGATGAATGCATTGCTGTCTATTTCCTCCTTTAATTCTGTTAGTATTTGTCTCACATATGCTGGCGCTCCTGTGTTGGGTGCATATATATTTATAATGGTTATATCTTCTTGTTGGACTGACCCCTTTATCATTATGTAATGTCCTTCTTTATCTTTTGCTACTTTCTTCGTTTTGAAGTCTATTTTGTCTGATACAAGTACTGCAACACCTGTTTTTTTCTCTTTGTTGTTTGCATGAAATATCTTTTTCAATCCCTTCACTTTTAGTCTGTGTATATCTTTGGATTTGAGGTGAGTTTCTTGTAGGCAGCATATAGATGGGTCTTGCTTTTTTATCCATTCTGTTACTCTGTGTCTTTTGATTGGTGCATTCTATCCATTTACATTTAGGGTGATTATTGATAGATATGTACTTATTGCCATTGCTGGCTTTAGATTCGTAGTTACCAAGGGTTCAAGGGTTGCTTCTTTACTATCTAACAATCTAACTTGCCTTTCTTGTTAAGTTATTGTAAACACAGTCTGATGTTTCTTTATTTCTCTCCCTTCTTATTCCTCCTCCTCCATTCTTTCTACAATAGGTGTTTTATTCTTTGCCTTTAGTTAGTATTTGGATGGTCTGCTTTCTTTGCTATGATTTTATTTTCTCTGGTGACATCTTTTTAGCCTTAGGGTGCTTCCATCTAGAGCAGTCCATTTAAGATATCCTGTAGTGGTGGTTTATGAGAGGCAAACTCTCTCAACTTTCGTTTGTCTGGAAATTGTTTAATCCCTCCATCATATTTAAATGATAATCGTGCTGGATACAATATTCTTGGTTCGAGGCCCTTCTGTTTCATTCTGTTAAATATATCATGCCATTCTCTTCTGGCCTGTAAGGTTTCTGTTGAGTAGTCTGATGATAGTCTGATGGGTTTTCCTTTGTAGGTGATCTTTTTTCTCTCTCTAGCTGCCTTTAATACCCTGTCTTTATCTTTGATCTTTGCCATCTTAATTATTATGTGTCCTGGTGTTGTCTACCTTGGGTCCCTTGTGTTGGGAGATCTATGAGCTTCGGTGGACTGCGAGACTACTTCCTTCCCCAGTGAGGGAAAGTTTTCAGCAATTATTTCTTCAAAGACACTTTCTATCCGTTTTTCTCTCTCTTCTTCCCCTGGTACTCCTATAATGCGAATATTGTCCCGTTTGGATTGGTCACACAGTTCTCTTAATATTCTTTCATTCCTAGAAATCCTTTTATCTCTCTCTGCCTCAGCTGCTCTGTACTCCTGTTCTCTGATTTCTATTCCATTAACAGTCTCTTGCATCTCATCCAGTCTGCTGTTAAGCCCATCGATCGCTTGTCTGATTTCTGCATTGTCTTTCCTCAGTTCCCTCACTTCCTCCCTCAGCTCTTGCACATTTCTCTGTAGGTCCATCAGCATGGTTATGACTTTTATTCTGAATTCTTTTTCAGGAAGACTGTGCATTTCCATCCCTTCAGACTCCCTCTCTGGGTTGTCTGGTTGATTTTGGTCTGAACCATATTCCTCTGTCTTTTCATGGCTATAGAATTGGTCACTGATAGTTGCCACGTATGTCAGCTGGGCTCTTTAAGACTTTAAAAAGAGAGGAAAAAAAAAGAAAGGAAAGAAAGAAAGAAAAAAAGAAAAAACAAAAACAAAAAAAAAACAAAACAAAACAAAAAACAAAAAAATGCCCACCGGACGTAGATTCTGTGGGAATGCTGTAGGTGGCACTATTGCCCCACTATTCCACAGCTGTGACTGCGCCGCTCTGCAGGGCCCTTTATCGCTCTGGCAGGGGTGGGAACGAATAGGAGGCTGTTGATCTCAGTGAGAAGTGTAAGTATGGCTACGCTTCCTCAGTCGCCAGCTAAGGCATCTGAAACTCCCCAGGACTCCCAGCCTGCTGGGCTGAGTGTGCTGGGGGGATCCGGCTCCTCCGCTGGGCTCCTGTCTCTTTAAGACCGCTGAAGAAAGCGCGCACTTTTTTTTCCTTCCCTGGAGCCGGCTGCAAGCACCCTGGTGCGTTCCCCGCTCAGATCCTGCCCCTCTGTCTCTCCAATCTCCGCTGCACTGCGCGATGTGGGTCAGCACTCCCCGCGCAGATCACCGGGGCTGGCTACTTCACGGGGTGTACTTCCACTCCCTCCCGGCTCTGAATCCTCTCCTCCCGCCGGTGCGCTGGGGTGGGGGAGGGCTCGGGTCCCGCCGGGTCGTGGCTCCGTATCTTACCCGCCTCTTGGGGTGCCGAGTCCTCTCGGGTGTAGCTGCACGCTGTGCGCTTTCCTGTGTATTCTCGTCTCTCTTTTAGGAATAGATGTATTTGCTGTGTTTTCGTAGATAAATATAGTCTTGGGAGAAGATTTTTGCTGCCCTGCTCACACTGCCATCTTCCCGGAAGTCCCCATATGTTCTTTTAACATCAGATAGTCTATAGTAGCAGGATTCTGAGCACTGCAACTCGCACTTCTCCTAGCTCTTGATTGAGTTCAGATAATGTAGAAGCAGTCAAATTCGTTGTCTTACTATATTCACAGGCCAGCTTAGATATCTCTTTTTGCATTCCACCGACAAGTCCAGGACCTGGCAGGATGAATGCAGCTGCAACTGCAACAGAGGTGGGATCTAAAAGTTTCAAGTTGTCATCACAATCAGACGGCAGAGCTTGGAGAAATCGTTCATGACTATATCTGGGATAATCCATTAGAGCAGGAAGGATGCATCCCACCCCACATATACTTTGATAATGTGAAGAGAGGGCTTAGGGTGTGGACTTGTACCGCCTGCTCTGCCCCTAAGGTGGGCTGGGTTGTTGTCTGTTTGCTAGGTCTGTTTACAGTAAGTCACGTGTTATGCTGAGATACCCTTTTTTATTTGTGGAACACTCTAACATTCCAGGCAAAGTTGCTCCTGGCCTTTTGAGTTTTAACTGATCTCACTGAAGAATGACTCTAGAGCTTAATGTTTAACAGAGTTTTGGTAGGGGGTTTCCTTGCATGTAGTTACATTGCTCTGACTGCAAATATCCTTCCTTGCTTTTTCCGGAGGCCCTCATCCTATTCTGTCTAAGCTCACAGTCCCTTTCTCATTACCCCTCTACAGATAGAGACCCCACCTGCTGCCAGGGAAAAGGGGTGATGACCGCTCTAGGTGCTTCATGCTGAGAGGGGGCACATAAAGGGTGCAGTTAGGTCTCCATCGGTGGTCAGTTGAGAGGGCCTCGAAAGATTGGCGCTTCTATTCCAGGTTCCATTTCTGTTACTGTTTGCAGTTTTATGGGTTCTAGGCAAGATAGAACATATCGTGTTATTAGGTAAGTAGCAACATCTGGAGTTGGATGTTCCTTTTTGGAGCAACTTGACAAGATTAAGAATGCATGGCTGAATATGAGGACTAGAAACAGTAAAATTTTAATTGAAATGATATGAGAAAACTAAAACATCTGGAAAATCATAGCTAGATATTTTGGGGAAACTAGAATTCTGAATCTAGTGTACATCCCAATGACTAGTATTAGGGTTTAGCATAGATAAGGCTGCATTATTGAAACAATACTTTTCTCTAAAATCACCCTCATTTTTATTAGAAGTAACCAGATTAAGAAAATAATTAACACTTGGCTTGACTATTTGCATAAGTGCAGCAAGAAGAGCAATTGATTACATAGGATCTTTTTTTTTTTGATAGATAATGAAGTTTTATTTTATTTATTTATTTTTTAAATATAATTTATTTTGGTATCATTAATCTACAATTACTTGTGCAATATTATGGTTATTAAACTACCCCTTCATCCAGTCCCCCCACCAGCCCCATTACAGTCACTGTCCATCAGCGTAGTGAGATGCTATAGAATCACTACTTGTCTTCTCTGAGTTGTACAGCCCTCCCCGTGCCCCTCCAACATTATGTCTGCTAATCGTAATGCCCCTTTTTCCCTCTTATCCCTCCCTTCCCACCCATTTTCCCCAGTCCCTTTCCCTTTGGTAACTATTAGTCCATTCTTCGGTTCTGTGAGTCTGCTGCTGTTTTGTTCCTTCAGTATTTTTCTTTGTTCTTATACTCCACATATGAGTGAAATCATTTGGTACTTGTCTTTTTCGGCTTGGCTTATTTCACTGAGCATAAACCCTCTAGCTCCATCCATGTTGTTGCAAATGCTAGGATTTGTTTTCTTCTTATGGCTGAATAATATTCCATTGTGTATATGTACCACCTCTTCTTTATTCATCTACTGATGGATACTTAGGTTGCTTCCATTTCTTGGCTATTGTAAGTAGTGCTGCAATAAACATAGGGGTGCATCTGTCTTTTTCAAATTGGGCTGCTGCATTCTTAGGGTAAATTCCTAGGAGTGGAATTCCTGGGTCAAATGGTATTTCTATTTTGAGTCTTTTGAGGAACCTCCATACTGCTTTCCACAATGGTTGAACTAATTTGCAGTCCCACCAGCAGTGTAGGAGGGTCCCCTTTTCTCCACATCCTCGCCAACATTTGTTGTTGTTTGTGTTTTGGATGTTGGCCATTTTCACTGGTGTGAGGTGATATCTCACTGTGGTTTTAATCTGCATTTCTCTGATGATTAGTGATGTGGAGCATCTTTTCATGTGCCTGTTGGCCATCTGAATTTCTTCTTTAGAGAAGTGTCTATTCATGTCCTGTGCTCATTTCTTAATTGGATTATTTGCTTTTTGTGTGTTAAGGTACATAGGATCTTTTAAATGTGCTTTGCTGGAACTTTTTATAAGGAATTTCAGATAAGACCTTTAAAGGCCTCTCGAGGCCAGAAAGCCAAGCCAGACTTGCCATCAGGTTTTGCCTGCAGTACCTGTATATTTGGGTGAATTCCTCTCTTCTTGAGGTTCCTGCACCTGCCAGGAAGTGACCTTCCTTACTCACCTGGTAAGGCTGCTGGGAACCCTGTAAGTAAGGTGCCAGGCCCTTTCTTCCAAGGGGCTTTGTTGGCTCTATAAAGTTAATCTTAGTTCCTTAAAGCTGTTCATATCTGAGTTCATGCACGTGCCTCTCAGGTATGACATTCCAGTCAAAGCCTTGACAACATAACCAGTGTTTTTAATTGGTCCTGTTACAAGAAAAGCAAATTGATACAGAGCTTATGCAAATAAACATACTGCCATAAAGTATAAAAATACTCAATGGAAGTTTTTGAATTCTGGAGGGAGGGGTCAGGTAGAGAGAAAGATAAATGTTTCAATTCTGCTTATAAAGGTATTGTCATTTACTAAACTCTTGTCAGTCAGCTTAAGAGAAAAAGCTTAAAACACTTTATCAGCAACATTTGAAACAAAAAGCCACAAAATCATTTTCCTTAGTTTACTTAATCTTATGTAACCAATACCTGTTCTGCTGAAATCTAGTTCTTTAATAGTTTAGGAGTAATCAAACAGTGACTATAAATGACAAAAGACTTACAAATGACAGTATCTAAAGATCTGATGAGAGCTTACTCTAAGACAGTTGATGTAAGGAAATTTGGATATTTCTGTAACATAAAACTTTCAGTAATTAAGTTTGGCATCAGTCCCTTTCACAATGCTTTCCAGGTAAATACATATCAGATAAATAAGCCAAATTAGCCAAATATTTTCACTGATGAGGAGAAAAAAATTCCTCTGACATGTTCCAGGGGAACTCTGGAAAATATCAGAGTGAACTAGAGGTAAAAAGCACCTTTTAGAATTTGATTCTGGAAGCTGTCAGAATAAAGTTTTTAAGTCACTTGCCTAAATAGAATCATAGATCACTATGAAACAATACTTAACTATTTAATCAGAATGACAGTAAAAGATTTTAAAGGCAAATACAGAAGATTACATAGTTGTTAGCAAAGCTTAGCTTTTAGTCTTTTTAATGTTAAGATGTCATTTTCTTAAATACTCAGACCACTCATTGAGACTTTAAGCATAATAAACTGCTTTGATAAAACAGAGAACCCTTTGCAATCTTTCAACATTAATGGTAGAGTAATAAACCTTTGTTTTTTTAGCCAACAAAAAAATTGTAGTTTTTCTGTGTCCTTGATATCAAGACTTATTTGCTTTAATTTCATATAGCATGACTAAATCAATTTTTCCACAAACTTTCTACAACTTTCTTTTTACATTCAGTGTTCTCCCTCTTTAAGTAAACAGCTGTACTTTTCAGCAGTTACCTTCTTTTAGCCTCAACAAAATGAATTTCCATACCTTATACCTTCTCTTATTAAAACACACATCTTTTTTAGCAAGTAGAGATGTTTACTTTATTACTTTAAGTAACTTTAATTAGACCTTAAAACTATTAGGAACTTTAATTTTCAGTGAACACTGAGAAGTGGGCTATTGTAAACCATTGCACTAGCATTCTTTAGATTAACAAATTTATGAACACACTTCATACTTTGTGGAACCATGTGCTTTACAGCATAATCTCTAAGCACAAAATATGTTTACTTAGCAAAACATTAGGTTTTAGATTACCACAGAGATTCTCAGGCTGTTCGTAGATATACACACTGTAACACACTGCACTACATTAACACACTATTACTAAGATGTTTACTTGCTACACTTAGTTTACTCACTACTAACAACTATGCTCACAAAACTTTTACCAAACAATGGACAAAGTCAAGCCTCTCTTTAACCATTTTTTTCTTGAAAGATTTAACAGATAACATCAACTTCAATGGCTTTAGGTAAACTTAAGCAGCTGATAACCATAAGGATATGTCTGTTTTAGTTCAACTTAAATTAGCATTAATGCTTAATATCTTCTATTAGTATTTTCTGGAAATTTTAGAATGCCCAATTTTCACCAGCACTTGTCTTTAAATCAATTTTTATTAATACCATCTGGAGGTAGAAAAATATTTTTCATTTACACACTTAGATACACAAACATACATATTGAGACATAATGACTACAGTTAGCAACACTTTTCACAAAAAAACATATACACAGACAGATAAACTGATAGAAAGATTTGAGTTACTAATATTCAATTGCCGCCTTTCTTTTTAGCTTACTTGATTAAAAGTATCTCAATTTTCAAGAATACACTCTAAGGGTGAGTAGTTTACATAACTGGGTTAAGGTTTAGATGGCCCCAGACTAAAAGAGCCAATGAAGGCTCTGTACTGATAGACTGTGTGTGTCCAGGTGGCTGGAAATGAAATGCAAGTACAATTCTAGCACGAGTTATTTAAAATCAGGCTGTATTGCAGAAGATAAACTTATTCCATTTCAGGGAGTCTAGTTTAAAAATCTCCCAATTTTTGAAAATAATGAACCCAATAAGAATAGATTTTCACCAAAAAAATTTATAAAACTAATGCCATATTGTAGTCTATGGGATTTTTGACCATTTCCCTTCTTTGCATCAAAATATATTTAGCTGCATAACTTATTATATTGTATACTTCTCTCAGGAGCCAAGCCTTCTAATCAGAGACTTAATACTGGTAGCCAATGCTAATTGTCTTTTAAGTGGCTAACGGGTACTCAGACACATTTTATGAGATAAAGAGTACAGCATTTAGTTAGGAATAAGAGCAGTCTCTTACCTTGCAGTGGTGGGCATCAGGTTCCATGAAACCGATGAAGTTAGAAGAGAGTTAGGAACACCCCCTGCCTCACTCAGAGGCCAGGCAGCCTGAAAAAGCAGGCTGGAAGTCAGAGAGACAGAAAAAGAGACACGCCTCATGGATACCCAGTTGTGCTGTTGGGAGTCTGATTCCAGACATGTGGACCTTTGAGAAGCCGCTGAAGTGTAGCCTCAGCCTAGACTCTTGCAGTTGCCCAAGACTTTCCTCAGTCCCTCGCATCCAAGCAGATTCCTCTGAAGGGGAATCCTGGCCTCCTCTCAGGTGACTTTCCTGGCTCCCAAGGGGGATGGGGGATCCACTGAGGGAGACACAGGGGAACCTGTCATTCGAGACTTTGAGAACAGTAGCCAGGCTAGTCCCATTTAAGTGTCTGATGAGATGCCCGATGTTGTGTGCCAAGGACAGCTTCCTTCTATAAGGACAGTGAAAGAAAAGGCAGGCTTAGATGCTGATATTCACCTCTGAAGTTATCCTGGGCGAGCCCCCCAAAATGATGCTGGGGTTCTTATTTGCAGAGTCGAAGAATGAACTTAGCAAACAGTCAAGGTAAGAGTGCTAAGGGGATGCTTCTATTTAGAGATGAAGTGAAAGGACAGACAGAGCTCTTGGCTAAAGCCAGGAGGGGACAAAAGAGCCCTGTGCACATAATTTTGACAAGTTGTAAAGCTGTTTAACATTCCTTGAGGAAGTACTTTCTATTGGAATCTTTCTGAAGGAGCATGTAAATTTAAGGAGGGTACAGTAAAAGTGAAATTTTCCCTATGGGCCACAGCTAAAGGAATTGATGGTAGCCATGTCCCAGTCTTTTGGAATCAGAGCTGGAGAAGGGAGGCCTTGTTGTAAAGGACCCATAGGTTTAAGGACTGCATTAATTTGTCTTAAGTCATGTAAGAGTCTCCATTTTCCGGACTTCTTTTTTATAATGAATACAGGGGAATTCCACAGACTTGTGGAACATTCTAATCTATTTAGATAAAGCTGTTCTTGAACTAATGTGTGTAAGGCTGCCAGTTTTTCTTTATTGAGGGGCCACTGATCCACCCAAACAGGTACAAGGGTAATGTTTCCCTGTCTGTGAGCCTTTTTGAAATCTCTTAATACATTTGTCCAATCAACTTGTCTGAGGGTTCCTTGTGGCGGCAACCAGTAACAATGTTTTTTAATGTATTTGTGAAGTTCAGCAAAGTCCTTTTTAGAAGTTTTCACTCCTGAAGTTTTTAGGAGGGCATGGAATAATTTTAAGTAATCCTCTGTTTTAGCTGCTTTAGTTTTGTTTTGTCCCATTGTAGTGTCCCTGACATCTCGACCCAATCCCTACGTATGCTTTCCTGGGAGTCTTACCGGATCTTCAATCTTTGAAGCTTCCCCGCTCTGGGTTTTCGGGTCCCTGTTCGAGCACCACTTGTTGGTCCCTCCCTGCTTCTGACCCGCACATAAGGGAGGAGACACAATGAGATATCGAAGATCTGAAAGCCCAGGCAGGGGACTCGAGGCTTAACAGCACAAGAGTCATGCTGAGAGGGCACCCTTCATATTTATTGAGCAAATAAATGTTAACAACAATACAATTCTGTGTGGGGGACTTAATACACAGTCATTACCTAACTCGAAACTTAATCCTCGGCAGTCTCCAGTCTCCTGGGGCACGATGTCTTACATGGTATTGAAACAATAGAAGAGCAATTAGGTCACAGAAACTGTTTTGGTCTTGTTTGTTCTCTTCTTGATCACTTACCAGGAATTAAAGGAAAAATAATCAAGCCACATATGACTATACATTTGATTTCTATACTTGATTTATTTATTAATCCCACACTGTGTATGGGAAGCCGTCTCTCATTCTTTTTCACCTATCTTTAAGCCTCAATTTAACAGGCTTCACTTGCTCAAGCTACAGTGGAACATCCTTTAAATAGTAAATTGTTCTCACTGAACCCTTACAATTCTGGAACGAATACTTTGAGTTTTCTTTACTGTTTATAATAATACAGTTTTTTGCATTGGTCCATTAAGAAACTGTCCTCCTTTAATTGGATAAGTAGTTTGTGTAACATATATATGTGTATGTGTATGTATGTTCACATACATGTATGTATGTGTGAATTTTAAATTCTACTTTGAACCAGGTTTATTCTGCTGAGTTTAAAAATCTTTGATACCCAGTCCTAAAATCTTTGTATAAGATTCATTTAAATTTTTGAGAAAACTATACATACATTTTCTCTATATATATTTATTTAAAAATTTTAATTCTGTTGACAGTGTTAAGCGAATGTGGGATAGATATCACCAATATATGATGTTGAAGAATTTATATATATGAGTTTTTATATGCATCTATTTCTAACACATGAGGGGATCTATTTCATTTTTCTCCATGGAGCTCTCTTTCCTAGAACATTTTTTCCTTCAGTTTGAATTGTTTCTCTCTGGGCTTGTTGCACAGCTGTTTTCTTAGGAATTATTTTTTCTTCTTACTGGTGTTAAAATCCTTGTTTCCTTAGATGTTCTATATCTATCTTTTATTTTATAGCAAATCTAACTAACCTTCCAGACTTCCCTGAGAACAAGTGAATGACAAATATTGTTTCCTTGAGAAATTAATACAAAACCTCTATCTAAATGGTTTATTTGTAGTTTGGCATAGTATAGATTGGATTCAGTATTTTTTTCCAAAAATAAATTAAATTACTCTTTTCAAGATATTACAGTTCTAATTGCTAATGCTTCTGATTCTTGGCCCTAGAAAGTTAAATTATTTTTCTCTCTAGAAGCTTATGTTCTTTTCTTTCTTTGGTGTGTGTTCTGAACTTTCATGATCTTTGTGCCTTATGGGTATATGTGTATGTGTGTGTTTCTTTTAATTGGAAACTTGGTGGGCCATTTCAATCTATCCTGTCATCCATATACATAATCTTCATCATTTACCTATTTCTTCCATAACACTATCACCTAATGTTTCTTTTATGTGACCCAGATAACTTTTGTGTTTGTCTCTCAGTGCTAGGTAGAAACTCAACAGGCACAGGGATAATTGTCATTCCCCCAACTTCCTCTGTTTATATTAGCTGGAAACTAGTGTGTTGTTCGAGTAGCTTCTCCTGACTCCCTAATTTTATAGTTGCTCACTTACAATTACTTACCATTTAATAACACTGAGCAAAGATATGCCTTTCCTGCCTCCAAACTCCAATGAATTTCCTTAAATCTTAACATTACCCATCAACTATTATACATATAATTCTTTTCTTGAAGGTTACCTCTTGCTTTCACTAATGGTATAGGCAATGACTTATTTCTTCTGTTTTAACAGATATCCCACATACCTGGGAATATACCTGACATATAGTGACTGCTCAATATTTTTTAAGAAAAGGATAAAAGTAATACTTACAACTTGTATATTTAATAATTTTCTTCCTCTAGGTTTACACTGGTCATAACAGTTTTAATTCTACAGAAGATAATTTTATTTGACTAACAACATATACCCTGCTGAAATCTTGTGGAATAAATATAATTTTTTTTAAATATCTGGATATCATGTCATTTATAGTATATTGGATCTCAGTAATCAGTCAATTAATGTAGTTATTGAAAGACTTTACTTTGAATGTATAATTATGTAGATAATTTCATGGGAACAGTGACATCTGACTTATTTAAACAGAGAAAACATTTTGCTTAACTGATAGAGTGCCTAGTTTTATTCTTGTCACTGATCCGTGTTCTTCAGGATTTGATAAATGACTGTTCATGGGCCAGAGAAATATAGTCTAATCTATGTCTGAGTTTTCCTGGTCTCTACATGTGTCTCTGCCTTCACCTGTTTTTCTCCTGAAGTAGACTCTGAGACAAAGATTTGAGTACAGGTTGTTTACTGGGGACACTGCTAGGGGATTGGGACAGTGAGGAAGGGAAGGAAGCCAACAAAGAATTTATCAAGCAAGTATCCACTGTGGGTACCTGCAGCTTATCCCTCTGTGGAGCTCCGTGGGTCTCTCCATAGGTATCAATCCCCACATATGTATGATCTGCCCTGTGGGCCAAGAGAGCCTTCAGGTAGAGTGCCAGATGCTGAAGTCAGAATTGGGTCTTCATGTAGCTGTATTCCGTGCTGAGTGGTTGTAGGCAGGGCACCTGCTACTGTAACCAAGCCCCCCTCCACCATAGAAGAGTATCCACCGTGTAACATAATACTTCAGAATGCTTCTGTATGTGCTGTCCTAATGATGATCAGCTGGGGTCTTAGAGTATAAGGAAATATCTGATCTATGCTTTAGCTTACATGGGTTCAAGGTGAACATTGGCAGGATGCCTGAAGTAAGTGTCCTCCAGGAATAGGGACTGTTAGTCACTGTCTTGTGCATATCTCTTTTTTAGCCTAAAGTATAGCAATTTTCCTGTGTCACTGGAATATGAGCACTATGAAGTTTTCCTTGTAGCTTAATTTTTACTTACTTTGTACTTCAGTTTTATGCCTATAAACTGCTACAGTATTAGGTGATATTATTCCAAATTCTTTACTGCAGTACTTTTATTACAGATGGTAAGCTCATCACATGACTATTAATGTTAACACTTATTCAAAAGATCAAATGAATGTATTTATTATGTGGTTGGTTTAGACACCCCCAGAGTGTCTACTAGTTCTCACTCAAATGTTCCTTTAACATTAGCATCATTTACACTACACTACTTAGAACACAATGAGACAGAAGAAAATTTTATAAAAACACTGTTTCTAAAGCATCTTCAGTATTCTCCTTAGAGACTGTCCTAATTTTTCCCAAATTAGTTCCATAATCCTGAGACAACACCTCCTACATACTCCAAAATCTCATTTTAGGGCTTCTATATAGTATTTCCTCCTTTGCAGTTCACTGGGTTATGTCTCTTTTCATTGACAATTCCAGAAGTGGCAGTTCTGTTATTAATAGCCAGTGAAGGTTCCAGAACTGCTGCTCTGGCTTGTCTGTTGTAGTATTGCCGATTACCTGTGACATGGGCTCTGCTGTCTACCATCTCCTGCTGCTGGTATCATATACTGAAGTTCTGAACTGTGCTGTCCAGTATGGTAGTCACCAATCATCCCTAGGGGATTAATGAGCACTTGGAATGGGGCAACTGTGACTGAAGCACTGACTTTTTGAAATTTTAATTTTTAAAGCTGATCTTTGGGTTATTAGAAAAGTCTGTATTTGGAACAATTTATTATATGAATCTTTTTTAATCTGTACATTTAAAAACTAAATGTAGTCAGTTATTTGCAAAGAAAATTTAACATTTGATTTGGGACATGCTATATGTGTAAGATACAGACCAGATTTCAATCTTGTTCCTTTTACTTTTTAATGTGGCTGCTAGAAAATTTTAAATTACATATGGAGCTAGAATTACAGTTCTCCGGGACAGCGCTTTTTTGTACTCTTAAGACCTTCAACATACTTTTTTAGCTTACTTAATGTTCTGTAGGGGAAATATTAAAAACAAAACCTCTTGCTAAATTCTCTGAAAATACAGAAGAGAAAGAAAACATTGTATTATTATATAAGAATATTACATACATCATAGGCAATTTATTGAAGAGATTGCAAGATAAAAAAATCTCATTCTTTCATATAGTGGCATATAGTGGAGTATATGCAACCTATTTCATACATGTTCTCAAAATAAATGGTAACTAATCCTTAAGTAGAGGATTTGATAAGGACTGCTTGTTACACTTTGTTCATTGTTAATTTATCTGATAATTGGGATAACTGACTGTGTTTGCTAACTGCCTTTATCTAAAGGAAAAATAAAAGTATAATTTATTAAAACAATAGGTATGTTTTCAGCTTGATGCCTAGCACCTGCTGAAGTTAGGTTCCTAGTTTCCAAGGAACACTGGGAAATAGGGGTGCTATCATCTTTGGTTATTGTATTCAAAATGATGATTCCCAGATCTTTGAGAAGATTTGTGGGTGATAAAGCTAGCAAGAGATCTGCTCAGCTTTAAAAAAGATCTACATACATCTCAAAGGGGCAAAAAAAAGCACTTACAGTGGCCAGTTATCTAAAGTAAATGCCCAAAGAAAAGGGCTGGGAGGGAAGTATCTTCCCCATCTTGCATCAGAGAAACAATTTTTTTCTTTTTTTAACTTGTATTCACACTTACAGTTCTTAATATGAATTATAGTAGTAATATATTAGTACATATGTATTGTAAAACAATCTAAATAGGAATATTTAATAATGAGATGGAATATCATTTTTTTCCCCTCACAATTCCTCTTTACTACAGTTAATTGCTTGCTTTCTCAAAGATTAAGAGTTTATTTATTTTTCCCCTTTTATGTATTGAAAAGAACATTTCTTCGTTTTGGCCTGCCTGTCCTCCTGGCATGTGCAACACATTCTGTCCGTGTTTTTTCTTCTCCAGAAGTGGCACAAAACCCGACCTGTAGTAGAGTTTCTATTTATTTGTTTGTTACCTCAGAGGTTAATATGAGTTCTTGGGGGAAATTACACTTAATCTATGAATAACAAGCTCTGAGGACAAGTTAACCTGTAATTGAGGGGACCAATTTTGCCAGTTCTTTGAGAGTTTGTCTAAGAAATGGAACCAACTTAGAGGAAAGCAGAGCTGATACAAAGGGAGAAAAAGAGAGCACGTGGATGTAGCAAAGAACATACTTTCACCTTATGCTTAAACTGGTTGGGGTTAGATTTTTTCTTCTAGCAGATTCCCAGCTTATACACATATATGTGAGACTTTGTCCTAACACGTGGAGGCACACTCTTACTAATGCAATGAATTATAGAAGACCAATGAACATTTTAGAGTGCATTTATGTCCATTTTAGAGCCAAGGCTCTAGTTTGACTATCCAGACATAAATTTCTAGATTTTCTTTTTGATCATTTAAATAGTCTATATAAATGTTATGTATAAGGAAGTCCCCCCCCCACACACTTTCCCCTACTGTTCTATGAGGACAGCTCCACTCTGCTTCACCCCAGATATGTCTGGCCTTGAGAAACCTGTTGTGCCCATGGGAAAGGAGCTAGATAAGAGCCTTGAAGGCCAGGCATCATGAAGGCCACACAGATGCACATTTTAAAATACTTATGTAACCATGAATTAGCAGTATAAGAAGTACAGTTGTGTGCAGAATAAAGTAGCCTCTTTGAGCACCTTCCATGATGACTCCCGCTGCCTTCTTTGCTCTTTGCGTTGCCCCAAAACCTCAAAGGCAACCCCTGGACCCCGACATATGGTCAGTTCAGATCCTTTTAAAGGGTATTTTAAAAATCTGTGGGCTAAATTAGTTTTGTGATATTATTAAAATATACAAAAAGAACAATATGTTTAAGCTTTTTATTATGGCTATTATAAATGTATTAAATCAAAACAAAATCTGATGTACAAATTCTAAAAAATCCAAGAATATAGGAGTTATCTACATATGTCATGTGTATATCTGGAGTAGGGATACCTAATCATAAAAAATTCCTTTGTTCCAATATTTTCATAGATTTGAAGTTTTTTTGTGTGTGTTTTCTTGGTGATATCAGTAATTTATATTATTCATTAGAGTTACACAGAGTAGGGACTTTTTAGCTTTATTTTTTAAGTTAGGCACCCAACTTTTCCCCAGACATTTATTACTTGCCCACCCTTTCCCATTAATTTGAAATAGGCATCTTTACAAACTCGAAATATATTATTTTCCCCTAGAACTATGAAGATATTTCACCTCTTTTTGTTTTGGACCAGTGTACTTACCAAAAGTTCCATGTTATCAAAAGTTCCCATGTTGTGTATTTACTACTCTGGAATAAAATATTCCAGTTTTGTACAAATCAGAATTTCTTCAACATACATATTTTCAAGCTGAATATATTACTCACTAGTATGGTAGAACTTTACTGGGACTTGACATGTCTGCACTATTACATGCTATATGAAAACTCAGTTGATGCCATTTGGATTCATTAGTCAGTAACATTGCATCTCCTGTGACAAACTTTCCTCTTTCTTTCTCCTAGAGGTAGATAGAAAGACAGGCAATATCTCTTTCTGACACCTTTGCTATTTTTTCTTTATCTTTTGTTTATATTCTCTTAGACATGGTCATTTAGGCTTAGCAACAAGAGAAGACAGAGTCAGAGGCTCAGAAAAACAAGTATAAAATACAAGTCCTAAAGACAGGAGGCATGGCACATGTAGGGCCACATGGAAAAATACCAATGTGGTCAAGAGATAGGAGCAAGGTGAATGCACTGGGCCAAAGCATTGATTAGGATTTTGGTGGAAAAGGCAAAACAGGGCAGGGTACACAGTTTAGGCATGGCTAGTTTGAATAATTTGGGCAGCCTCCAAGCTATTGGAGTGGTACCTAGTTACCTAGTACCCAGCCCTGAGATGATTAAGGCAGAACATTGCCTCTTGGGGAACATGGGCCAGAGAGAGGAGATGTGGCTGTGAATGGGTTAGTTTGCATATCAAAGGCATGCTCAGGACCTTTTGCTGTCTCCAAGAATTGCCCAGTCCCTAGAGGGGTACTCTATGGCACCAGAAAAATTTGTAAAGATGTGAAAACACCATAATACACAGAAAATTGAAAAATACATTGCATTCTCAGTTTAGTGAAGATATATTTCACTATGTCAGTTTTTTTTTTGAACCTGCCAGGATGCTGTTTCTGGGAGAATACAGTACATTTTTTGTTAATTTACTGGTGAATCAGCTTCTGTATATGTTTATGAGTATGCATTGGGGGAGGTGATTGTGGGGAAGGGGTTTAATATGTATATAAATGTATACATACACACCCACATATGTCCTATACTTAAACATATTATCCTATGTTTAAACATATATGTATATCCAATGTTGAAATATACATATATATGGAAGTCAAGTAATTGTGTTTAAGTATCTTTTACCAGAAATCCTAACTATTATTATTTGTTTTGCCCAGGGTTTTGATTAATATCCTTGAATCACTCTTGTGTAGTGTTTTTTTTCTTTTCTTCAGAAAGTTCTTGTCTTCTATAGAAGCCCCTTGTGTTCCATTCCATCTTCTTACAGACTTAAATGTTTGAAGTCTAACAGGAGCAAATTGTGCCTCAAAGTTAGGCCATTGATGCTCTTCATTACACACAGAAGTTATAAAAATACTCAAGCATTGTTTTCAATGTTTGATTATATTTCCACTGGTACATTTATGCTTCCTGTCAAAAAAAATTGGTCTGCTCTGTCAATATCTTGAAAACAAAATCAACTCTTATTTTTGTTTTCTAATGTAATTTAGATAAATGTTTATTTTAGTAGGCACATATAATTCATATTAGATTTGAGGTTTCCACCTTTCATGTACATTTGATATAAGTGTATTCTAGGACACACTTTCACAAGACATTCAAGGTGTCATTTGTTAGTCCAGAAAACATGTATTTTTATTAAAAACTTAATAGCCAATAAATATAAAAGCATAAGAAGGTGGAAATGCCATAGCATATTTATGTCACTTTTTGTGTGTCATGGAAATAATACATTCCAGATTTCATATTACATATTGCAGTGGTTTTTTTCCTTGGCTCCTTAGGCAAAGATTTTTATCTCCTTGGTGATTTTGCCATCAATGATGTCTAAAGTCAGTATCACTAAGTAGGCAAAATGGATAGCTCTGTACATAATATATTATACTGATTTTTGTAAATATGTGTTTTATTGTATTATCCTTGAATTAGCCATCTAATTTTCCATATACTTAAATATAGGATAGATTCTGTTGTATTAACTTAAATGCATGGTGGAAATATATATCACACCTTAAAAATTTAAAGTCTTTCAGAGTAGGATAAAGGATAGGAGACAGATTTTATAACTTAAAAGTAAATTATAATAAAACAGGCTGATTGTAGATAGTATGCAGTGTGAAAGATAGCTTCAAAATGAAAATAAAAAGCACATACAGACATACATAAGAGAAATAAGAAATAAAATTAGAAGTGTTATAAATTCATTAGAAATAAATGCATGAGAATATATGCTGCAAATAACTATATGCTTTATAAGAAAGCTTTGTAAATAAAAGGAGTATTTAAACATATTTCTTATTGAGCTGCTTTCAGGAGTAATGACTAAATGTACAACCTTTATTTTGTCATACCCACATTTGTTATACACGAATAAACTTGGCAGTAAGAGTATACTCTGCCCCACTGAAGGAGGAAATTGTCTTTGTATCATCTAAACTACTCTACTTTTGTAAAAATGGATGTAGTGGAGTCATACTGTTCCGTTGTTAGTATTTTCTTTTTCAGATTAATTTTAAATCTCATTTGTTTCTGCTTATAATTATATTTAAATACATTAGGAAACATGCTGAATATTACTTCCCAAATCATTTCAGACTTCCAGAAATTGATTCAGTGCTTATAAATAAATGCTATCTTTAGAAGGGTATTTCAGTTGCATATTAGTAAAAATAAATTCAGTAATCATCATGCTGGTCTTTCTTCATTTGGTCCTGATATTTATATCACTTCTAGTAAGCTGCTTGGAAATTAAATTATTTTATATGAGGCATTCTAGAAATTCGATCAGAGAAAACATGCTTTCTTTTTCTAAGGGGCTAGAAAGATATTTCAAGTATTGAATTCTCATTGATTTCAGTTTTGTGTCCAGATGTATAAACAAAGTAAAAACTCCGAAAACTGAAATTACAATAAAACTTGATTTTATAATGGATGTGATTTGTCTAATATAAAGGTCTTTATGTGCTTAAGATTTTCAAATAATTTCCCCCAAATCTATCCTATTTGTCACATACTTTTAATGCAGTGTGAGTTCTATGAATTCTTCATATATCTTGGATATTAACCCCTTACCAGATACATGATTTGCAAATATCCTCCCATTCTCCCATTAAGTATGTTACCTTCTCATTTTGTTGATGGTTTCCTTCACTGTGTAGAACTTTAGTTTAATGTAGTCCCATTTGTTTGTTTTTGCTTTTGTTGGCCTTGGCTTTCGAGTCTGATCCAGAAAAAAAAAGAACAGTTGAAGCTACCAAAATTTATTAATGGATACATGGCATAAAACAGGTAAAATTTGATAAAAAATATAAAAGGAGAGGAGTACAGGGTGAAACTTACACTATATACAAAAATTAACTCAGAATGCATTAAAACTTGAATGTGAGACCTGAAGCCATAAAATTCTCAGAAGAAAAATGTAGGCAGTAAGCTCCTTGTCACCGGTCTGGGCCTTATGATTGGTAAATTCGATACATTTACGTTTAGAGTGAGTTTAATATGTAAGGACTTGGCACTGCCATCTTACAGATTAATTTCTGGCTGCTTTGTATTTCCACTGTTTCTTTTTTCCCTTTTCTTTATGTGAATCTATTGTGTATTTTTGCCTTGTGGTTACCATGAGGCATACATAAAACATTTCCTTTAACTTTTATACTATACTTAGGTGGTTAACATACTATCCTAATATGGAGTTATAGTTTTCTAATTCTGATTGCCTTTTTTTCACCTTTATCAGTGAGTTGTGTAATTCAAATGTTTATATGTCACTTATTAGCATCTTTTTATTTCACCTTGAAGAACTCCTTTCAGCATTTCTTGTAAGGCAGGTCTCGTGGTGAACTCCTTCAGCTTTTGTTTTGCTGGGAAAGCTTTTATTTCTCCCTCACTTCTGAAAAATAACTGCACAATTCAGTATTCTTGGCTGGAAATGTTTTATCTTTCGCCATTTTGATTATGTCATTCTATTCTCCTGGCCTTTGGGGGTTCCTTTCTTTCTTTCCTTTCCCTCTCTGCCTTTTAGATGATTTCTTTATCATTGGTTTTTGATAGTTTTGTTACAATGTGTCTTGGAAAAGGTCTTTTTGCATTGAGATAATAGGGTGTTCTGTTACCTTCCTGGACTTATATGCTCAAGTCCTTCCCCAGGTTTGGGAATTTTTCAGCCCTTATTTCTTAAAAACAAAATGAAACAAAACAAAAAACCCTCTACCCCCTTCTCCCTCTCTTCTATTTCTGGGACCCTAATTATTTTAATATTTGCCTTTCTGATTAAATCTGATAACTCTTATAAGCTTTCTTCACTTTTTCTAAATCTCATCTCTCTCTTATGAGTGTATTTTTTCTCTCTATTCCTATCCACCAAGTCATTGATTCTTTCTTCCATGTGGTCTCCCCGGCCACAGCTACTCTCCACTGCATTCTTCATCTTATTCACTGAATTCCTCAGCTCAAGAATTTATGTTTGCTTTTTTTTTAAATAATTTAAATATCTTTGGTAAAGAAGTGCTTCTGTTCATTAACATTATTCCAGATTTCTTGAGTCTTTTTGAGTCTTCTTGATGGGTTATTTCTTCATAACAGCTATTTTGAATGATCAGTTAAATCACAATACTCTGTGCTTTTGAGTTTGGTTGCTAGAGAATTATTTTCTTTTTGTAATACTGGATTTCACTGTTTTTTCTTTTTTTTTTGTAGGTATGGGCTTCTGCTTTCACATTTGAAATAGCAGATACCTCCTTAACTAAGATTTTATGTTTTCTTTAGTTCTTACAATACACCTGACTGGTTATTAGAAACCATTTATTTTGTTTTTCAGAAGACAGTGATATGTCAATTTTTGTGGTTTGTCCCTTGTCTACCAACGTTAGCCTCTTTTCTGAGTCTGTCTCCTTCCAGAGCCTTCTCTTGCCAATCCACCAGGGAGAACACATGGAAACCAGCAGCAGAGTAGAGGAGGGTGTGGGTTGATATTACTCCCTGCTGACTTACTTTTATTTATTTATTCATTTATTTTAATTAAGGTATTATTGATATACACTCTTATGAAGGTTTCACATGAAAAAACAATGTGGTTACTACATTTACCCGTATTATCTGGTCCCCACTTGTACCCAAATTCAGTCACTGTCCATCAGTGTAGTAAGATGACACAGATTCACTGTTTTGCCTTCTCTGTGCTACACTGTTTTCCTCGTGATTCCCCACACAATGTGTACTAAACATAATACCCCACAATCCCATTCTCCCACCCTCCCCACATCCCTCCCCTTTGGTAACCACTAGTTCCTTCTTGCAGTCTCTGAGTCTGCTACTATTTTGTTCTTTCAGTTTTGCTTCGTTGTTATACTCCACAAATGAGGGAAATCATCTGGCACTTGTCTTTCTCCGCCTGGCTTATTTCACTGAGTATAATATCCTCCAGCTCCATCCATGTTGTTGCAAATGGTAGGATTTGTTTCCTTCTTATGGCTGAATAGCATTCCATCATGTATATGTACCACCTCTTCCTTATTCATTCATCTACTGATGGACACTTAGGTTGCTTCCATATCTTGGCTATTATAAAAAGTGCTGCAATAAACATGGGGGTGCATATGTCTTTTTGAATCTGAGAAGCTATATTCTTTGGATAAATTCCAAGGAGTGGGATTCCCAGGTCAGGTATTTGTATTTTTAGTTTTTTGAGGAACCTCCATATTGCTTTCCACAATGGTTGAACTAGCTTACATTCCAACCAGCAGTGTAGGAGGGTTCGCCTTTCTCTGCATCCTCACCAGCATTTGCTGTTCTTAGACTTTTGGATGCTGGCTGTCCTTATTGGTGTGAGGTGATATCTAATTGTGGTTTTAATTTGCATTTCCCTGATGATTAGTGATGTGGAGCATCTTTTCACGTGTCTGTTGGCCATCTGAATTTCTTCTTTGGAGAACTGTCTGTTCATATCCTCTGCCCATTTTTCAATTGGGTTATTTGCTTTTTGGGTGTCGAGGCATGTAAGTTCTTTATATATTTTGGATGTTAACTCCCTGTCGGATATGTCATTTACAAATATATTCTCCCATACTGTAGGATGCCTTTTTGTTCTGCTGATGGTGTCCTTTGCCATACAGAAAGTTTTTAGTTTGATGTAGTCCCATGAGTTCATTTTTGCTTTTGTTTCCCTTGCTCGAGGAGATGCGTTCAGGAAGAAGTCGCTCATGCTTATATTCAGGAGATTTTTGCCTATGTTGTCTTCTAAGAGTTTTATGGTTTCATGACTTACATTTAGGTCCTTGATCCATTTTGAGTTTACTTTTGTGTATGTGGTTAAACAATAATCCAGTTTCATTCTCTTACATGTAGCTGTCCAGTTTTGCCAACACCAGCTGTTGAAGAAGGTGTCATTTCCCCATTGTATGTTCATGGCTCCTTTATCATATATTAATTGACCATATATGGTTGGGTTATATCAGGGCTCTCTAGTCTGTTCCATTGGTCTATGGGTCTGTTCTTGTGCCAGTACCAAATTGTCTTGAGTACTGGGGCTTTGTAGTAAAGCTTGAAGTTGTTGAGCATAATCCTCCCAGATTTATTGTTCCTTCTCAGGATTGCTTTGGCTTTTCAGGGTCTTTTGTGGTTCCATATGAATTTTAGAATGATTTTCTCTAGTTCATTGAAAAATGCCGTTGGTATTTTGATAGAAATTGTATTGAATCTGTAGATTGCTTTAGGGAGGATGGCCATTTAGACAATATTAATTCTTCCTATCCATGAGCATGGGATGTGTTTCCATTTATTGTTATCTTCTTTATTTTCTATCATAAGTGTCTTGAGTTTTCAGAGTATAGGTCTTTCACTTCCTTGGTTAGGTTTATTCCTAGGTATTTTATTATTTTTGATGCAACTTTGAATGGAATTGTTTTCCTGATTTCTCTCTCTGCTAGATCATTGTTAGTGTATATGAATTCCAGAGATTTCTGTGTATTAATTTTGTATCCCGCAACTTTGCTGAATTCACATATTAGATCTAGTAGTTTTGGAGTAGATTCTTTAGGGTTTTTTATGTACAATATCATGTCATCTGCAATCAGGTACAGTTTAACTTCTTCCCTGCCAATCTGGATGCCTTTTATTTCTTTGTGTTGTCTGATTGCCGTGGCTAGGACCTCCAGTGGTATGTTGAATAGAAGTGGGGAGAGTGAGCATCCTTGTCTTGTTCTAGATCTTAAAGGAAAAGCTTTCTACATCTCGCTGTTATGGGTAATGTTGGCTGTGGGTTTGTCATATATGGCCTTTATTATGTTGAAGTACTTGCCATCTATATCCATTTTGTTGAGAGTTTTTATCATGAATGGATGTTGAATTTTGTCAAATGCTTTTTCAGCCTCATGGAGATGATCATGTGGTTTTTGTCCTTCTTTTTGTTGATGTGGTAGATGATGGTGATGGATTTTCGAATGTTGAACCATCCTGCATCCCTGGAATAAATCCTACTTGATCATGATGGATTATCCTTTTGATGTATTTTTTAATTCGGTTCGCTAATATTTTGTTGAGTATTTTTGCGTCTGTGTTCATCAGGGATATGGGTCTGTAATTTTCTTTTTTTGTGGCGTCTTTACCTGATTTTGGTATTAGAGTGATGCTGGGCTCATAGGAGGAGTTTGGAAGTATTCCCTCTTCTTCTACTCCTTGGAAAACTTTAAGAAGGATGGGTATTAGGTCTTCACTAAATGTTTGATAAAATTCAGTGGTGAAGCCATCTGGTCCGGGTGTTTTGTTCTTAGGTAGGTTTTTGATTACCAGTTGAATTTCATTACTGGTAATTGGTCTGTTGGGATTTTCTGTTTCTTTCTGGGTCAGCCTTGGAAGGCTGTATTTTTCTAGAAAGTTTTCCATTTTTTCTAGGTTATCCAGTTTGTTAGAATATAATTTTTTATAGTATTCTCTAATACTTCTTTATATTTCTGTCCTGTCCATAGTGATTTTTCCTTTCTCATTTTTGATTCTGTTTATGTGAGTAGACTCTCTTTTTTTCTCGATAAGTCTGGCTAGGGGTTTATCTATTTTGTTTATTTTCTCAAAGAACCCGCTTTTGCTTTTGTTGATCCTTTCTATTGTTTTATTCTTCTCAACTTTATTTATTTCTGTGCTAATCTTTATTATGTCCCTCCTTCTGCTGACTTTGGGTCTCATTTGTTCTTCTTTTTGTAGTTTCGCTAATTGTGAGTTTAGACTGCTTATATGGGAATGTTCTTTTTTCCTGAGGTAGTCCTGGATTGCAATATATTCTCCTCTTAGCACGGCCTTCGCTGCATCCCACAGATTTTGTGGTGTTGAATTATTGTTGTCATTTGTCTCCATATTTTGCTTGATCTTGTTTTTATTTTGTCATTGATCCATTGATTATTTAGGAGCATGTTATTAAACCTCCATGTGTTTGTGGGATTTTTCATTTTATTTGTGTAATTCATTTCTAGTTTCATTCATTTGTGGTCTGAGAAGCTTGTTGGTACAATTTTAATCTTTTTAAATTTACAGAGGCCCTTTTTGTGGCCTAGTATATGATCTATTCTTGAAAATGTTCCATGTGCACTTGAGTAGAATGTGTATTGTGCTGCTTTTGGGTGTAGAGTTCTGTAGATGTCTGTTAGGTCCATCTATTCTAATGTGTTGTTCAGTGCCTCTGTCTCCTTACTGATTTTCTGTCTGGTTGATTTATCCTTTGGAGTGAGTGGAGTGTTGAAGTCTCCTAGTATGAATGTGTTGCATTCTATTTCTCCTTTTAATTCTCCTAGTATCAGTTTCACATATGTAGGTGTTCCTGTGTTGGATGCATAGATATTTGTAATGGTTATATCTTCTTGTTGAATTGACCCTTTTATCATTACGTAATGTCCTTCTTTGTGTCTTGTGACTTTCTTTGCTTTGAAGTTTATTTTGTCTGATATAAGTACTGCAACTCCTGCTTTTTTCCCCCTATTAGTTGCATGAAATGTTTTTTTCCATCCCTTCACTTTTTGTCTGTGTATGTCTTTGGGTTTAAAGTGAGTCTCTTGAAGGCAGCATATGGATGGGTCTTTTTTTTTTTTATCCATTCAGTGACTCTGTGTCTTTAGATTGGTGCATTCAGTCCATTTACATTTAGGGTGATTATGGATAGGTATGTACTTATTGCCATTGCAGGCTTCAGATTCGTGGTTATCAAAGTTTCAAGGTTAACTTCCTTACTATCTAAGACTCTAAGTTAACTCAATATGCTATTACAAACACAATCTAAAGGTCCTTTTTTTGTTTTTTTTTCCTCCTCCATTCTTTGTATATTAGATATCATATTCTGTACTGTTTATCTATCCCTTGATTGACTTTGGGAATAGTTGACTTAATTTTGCATTTGCTTAGTACTTAAGTGTTCTACTTTCTTTACTGTGGTTTTATTACCTCTGGTGACAGCTATTAAACTGTAGGACCACTTCCATCTATAGCAGTCCCTCCAAAATACATTGTAGAAATGGTTTGTGGGAGGTAAACTCTCTCAGCTTTTGCTTATCTGGGAATTGTTTAACCCCTCTTCAAATTTAAATGATAATGTTGCCAGATAAAGTAGTCTTGGTTCAAGGCCCTTCTGCTTCATTGCATTAAATACATCATGCCACTCCCTTCTTCCTGTAAGGTTTTTGCTGAGAAGTCTGATGATAGCCTGATGGCCTTTCCTTTGTATGTGATCTTATTTCTTTCTCTGGCTGCTTTTAATAGTCTGTCCTTACCCTTGATCATTGCCATTTTAATTACTATATGTCTTGATGTTGTCTTCCTTGGGTCCCTTGTGTTGGGAAATCTGTGTACCTCCATGGCCTGAGAGACTATCTCCTTCCCCAGCTTGGGGAAGTTTTCAGCAATTATTTCTTCAAAGACACTTTTTATCCCTTTTTCTCTCTCTTCTTCTTCTGGTACCCCTATAATGTGAATATTATTCCGTTTGGATTGGTCACACAGTTCTCTCAATATTCTTTCATTCTTAGAGATCCTTTTTTCTCTCTGTGATTCAGCTTCTTTGTATTCCTCTTCTCTGGTTTCTATTTCAATTATGGTCTCCTCCACCATATCCAATCTGCTTTTAATACCGTCCATTGTGCTCTTCAATGATTGGATCTCTGACCGTAATTCTTTCCTGAGTTCTTGAATATCTTTCATACCTCCATGAGCATGTTAATGATTTTTACTTTGAACTCCCTTTCAGGGAGAGTCATGGGGTCAATATCATTTAAATCTTTCTCAGGAGTTGTATTAATAATTTGACTCTGGACTAGGGTCCTTTGGAGTTTCGTATTTGTGTATGGTGCACTCTAGTGCCCAGAAGCTCTACTCTCTGGAGCTGCTCAGCCCCTGAAGCAATGTCCGGGATTGCCGGGAGTGGTATTTGTGCCTGGGGGGAGGAAATAGCTGTTTCCTGGTTCCTGGCTGCTACGCTTGTCTCCACTGCCTGAACCAGAGGGCCGAGCACATAGGTATATGCCTCTGTGCTTTGCATTTTTAGTTGCTGTAGGCAGATCTTCCCTCTGGCTGGCCTAGTGCCAGGGTAGGTTTTCCTGGGTTGCAAGCCCGGTGGAGTTGGTCAGAGAAATGTGCAGTAGTCTGCCTCTCAGGGAAGGAGTTCATGGAGCTGTGGAGTCAGCCAGGGAGCTGGAGCACCTGAAGATCGTGAAAGCTCCCAATCTGCTGTGCAGAGTGCACCCAATTTTACCTACCTGTCATTTCTCCTGAGCAATAAGCTCTATGCAATCCTTGCGCCTTAGGAGCCCTCTCGCTAAGGGTTTCTTTGTTAGTAAGTCTCTCAGACTGCCTGCCTTTATTTTGTCCCAGAGCAGCTGGATATGGATCCCTGCTTTCCACGAGCAGCTGGAATCTTAGTCTTTCTAGGAATTCTGTCTGTCTTAGCTTTCCACCCCCCTAATTATAAGAGTATCATCCAAGCACCATGAAATGTAGGTTTGTGCTCCCAGAGCAGATCTCCAGAGTTAGGTATTCAGCAGTGCCAGATCTCCACTCCTTCCGTGCTCTGTTCCTCTTCCTCCTGCTGGTGAGCTGCGGTGGGGGAAGGGCTTAGATCCCGCAGGACCACAGCTTTAGTACATTACTCTTTTCCGTGAGGTCTGCTCTTTTCTGCAGGTGTATCCAGTTTGTTGCAGTCCTCTTTCCTGTTGCTCTTTCAAGAGTAGTTGTATTAGTTATATTTTCATATTATATGCGGTTTTAGGAGGAAGCCTCTGTCTCACCTCTCACGCCCCCATCTTTAATCCTCTCCCTGCTGACTTACTTTTTAATGAACATTTAAGGATATTTATACTCTAAAGGAAGGACCTAAAAGAGAGGAAAGAGTTAAGCAGCAGGGTCAAGAGATGAAAAAAATAAAGCTGTGGAACAAAAGGGCAGATGGTGCATAAAGTTAGAATTGGCACTGTTGATGTTGAAATTTATAATAGTCAACTTTATAAATGTGTATTTTAAAGAGCACATTAGGTGCTCAAATGTCATGCACATGAGTCCCCAGTATTTATTAAAAATAATAAAGCTACCTTTTTTGCACACACATCAAGTACTAAGGTGGTAAGCACATGATAAACTATGGTCCACGGGGTTTAATTATTTGCCAATAATTAGCCAGAATTTGAATCCAGACACCTAGTTCAAGCACCTGCACTCAAAATTGCTTCCACTTTTGTCTTTCATAAAGGCAAGAGTTTATGTGAAGACTGAGAGGAAAAAACCCACAATGAGCTGGACCAACAACTCAGTGTGAATTTACTCATAGTAAAGAAATGAAAAATTCTGTAGAGATATGGTGGAGTTCAGGAGATTATGTTAAAGAACAGTATTTGTCAATTTCTGAGCCCATATAGTAGACTCCACATACAGGGCATGGATCGTTCTGTTCACAAATATATTATGAGATAGATAATTATAACTATGAGTAGAAATTGAGACAATAAAAAAGTATCAACTTGCTCAAAGTCACAGATTTACAAACCAGAGTCAAGATTTGAACCCAGACTTATCTGATTTCAGTGTATATGAAGTCAGAACTTTTCCTTTCTTTGTTTAACCTAATTATACCATTCTATCAGGTATTTTGATCCATGTATATGTCAAAACCGTAACATTTGTCAAAAGTAACAACATACTTGTACTAAGTCTTAAAATATGAGTCCACCATTATTGTATGAATGGCCCAAAATTTAATTGTAATTTTAATGTAATTTTATAATAATGCTGAATTTTGGATCTTTATTATGAAATATTTGTTTTGTTTCTGACATGTTGCATAACTTCCTGCATAATATCACAAGCCCAACTTTGTTGATTATATTTCATGGATTCACCTTAGATAACTTGGTTCCTCAAGTCACCTGCACACCTTAATTCCACAAGTATGTGCCCTATGAAGTGTATGATAGCTAAATTCTCAATGATTATTAATATGTATAAGTACAATGGAGCCAATTCTTTCTTCCAAGAAGCTTCTGCTCAATTTCATTCAAAGAAAAAATGGAGAATATAAATCATACTGTGCTGTCACTGTTGTCATATAACACTCATTTTTTTGATAAACTCTCTGAATATAAGTTTCTCAGAATATTTTATTGTGTTTACTGCAATTTTCTAATCTACAGTGGAAATAGCCCAGAAAATGTCAAATTGGTTAAAGTACATTTTATGAAAGACAGCTGAATTGATACATTTTTCTTTTGCATGACACTTGGATATAAGGCTATCTTTCAAATATATTAAATAAAAGCAACAGTTACAAAACACTGTGTCAACATGTTCTCAAAAATATGTGCAACAGTGGATAAGTGGGTTGGCCTGGCTGAAGTTTAGAAACCATGTAATAAATATGAGAAAGCACAGTTTGGTATATTATAAATTTAATTTTTACATCTGCAAGGATTATGACATACTGATTTATTTTGAGGTATAAATTACTAAATGTTAATGTTTTATGATTTACTGTACTAGACTTACACACTGAAAGGCTTAGTAATAGAAAAATATATTAAACCATCACAAAATTGTAATGACCTAATATCAAAGTTAAAATAGATGGTTAGAAAATAGTTACCTTTATAACTTACATTCTAGGGCACATGATTCTATGAACAAGATACGAATTCCTTCCAATAAGCTAATACAAATATACAGCTCGTTTCATGGAAACTTTCACAATTTGAGCACTCTCCAAAATACTGTGTATATTTCTTTCTACATATAAATTGGGATGGAAGTTGGGTCCTTGTTGTAGCATTCAGAAAATTTGAGTTTAAATCACTTGTGAACTAGAAATGCAGCTATTTTTTTTCCCCCAGAGAACATGATAAAACTAAATTAGAGTAACATTAAATGAATATTTAACTTTGATACTGCTTTATAGCTTTTTTTGGAATATGACCTCCATTTCTGCATTTAATCCTATGGGCATTGCATTCCCAGCTGTTACTCTGATAAAACATAGAAAGTTGAACTTTCCTTCTGATAGTGTTACCTAAATAAGTAGGATATTATTTAATAGAATGAATAAAGTTATTAAAGTATAACATGATTTTGGAAGATAGTGTATCATTCCAGTTATATTTTGAAAGCTTCCATCTAACATCAATAGAAAAAAAATGGAGGATTCGGAAATAGGTCATCATAATTAATAAAAGATAGTTGCCATTATTTTGAACTTACTGTCAGCTGAAAATAGGCTTTAAATAAGGAGCAGTACTAGTGAAATACCAAGGGGAAGATTTCTGAAATAATGTATCAAGTGTCATCAAATATAAATATGCTAAGAGAAGTCTGATAGAGAAATACAAATACCATATTACCATATAATCTGTCTTAAATGTGGAACCTAAAAAAAAAAAAACCACACAAAAAGACAGGCAAGCTCATAGATAAAGAGAATAGATCAGTGGTTGCCAGAGGTAGGGGTTGAGAGATCAGGGGTGAGAGAAACGATTGAACTGTTTTTGATTTTGGTTTGTTTTAGTTTAAACAAATTGAATTTTAAAAAGGGACTTGTTATCAAGGTATTTCTAACAATCTACTTGCAAGCAATGTACAATACAATGTTATTTTGTGAATAGAAGTGATACACACTCTGTATGCATGTAGTGATGTAAAAATTTTAGTAAGGATATATATATGATGAAGTCACTTAGAAGCTCTGTTCCACAGTGTTCTTTCAGTGAATGGAAGTGATACCCATTCTATAATGCATGTAGTGAAGTGTTTAAGAACAATTAAAAAAATGTTTCAAAACATTTATATATTATAGGTATGTATAAATATGAATTAACATCTATTGGTACAGAATAGTGGTTAAAGTGAATTGTGGAAATGGAGGTCATACACAGAAAGTGAATTTTTTACCAAATTCTTGGAGGTTATGGACTTTCATCGGTGGAATATGTGGAGAAGCCTTTTCAAATAACACCACCATATCACCGTATTATGAATTGGAAAACATTCTAACCATATGGGCAGGTTTGGCAGGGATATTGGAGCCAGAATGAGAGCTCAGAGGAGCAATGAATGGCTATGTTAATGCACCACTTGCCTTTAAAGCTTGGAATGATAATAAGAATAATAACTCCTTAAGGACAGTGATTTGGTATATTAAAGTAAATAGTTATTATATAATTTATTTGAGAATCAACTGATGTCTATTAGTTTTCATGTTTAATAATAAAGTAATTCTTTCCAGTCCACTGTGGATATCTGGGAAGATTCTGTTCTCCCAATCAAAATTATTTCTAATTCTTAAATATAGTATAATAAAATATCTTGTAAAAATAGTAGGACTCCTGGATGACAATTTCATGATCCTTAATATAATAGCCAATTTGGCTGCAGTCGGTTGGCAGACGGATTTGTTAGTTTGCTCTTTTCTAACATATACAGAACAATAGATTATCCAAAGTACACTGATTATTCATAAAATATAGAAAAATACAGGTTTTATTACAGGAGACATTATTCTTATTGACACTGAAATATATTATGGATATAGGTCATCAGGTTTTCTTTTACTTTTTTAATGCTATTTTCCTGTTTTGGTTTGAAAAGGAGGTATGTTTCATCACAAGCAAAATATATTATCAGGAAGAAAAGTTATTATTGCTTTATAAAATCACCCTTAAAATCTTGGTGAAATATATAAAAATCCACCTTTGAACAAAGTGCACATTCAATATTCCCCTTAAATATGAAGGCATTTTCCAATTAATTTTAAAGCACCATGGCTAAAACTGAAATTTAACACTTGTGTATCACATTGTAAACTTGGTCAAATCTGTATTTATCAAAAAAATTTATTTTTAAATTCTGCATTTCAAACCGAATTGTTTGAAGAAATAGGAAAGTGAGCATCTTCCACATATACAGCAAAAGTGTCTACAAATGGTTATTTGGGGAAAGATGAATTATGTGGTCACAGAATTAATGTTAAAATTTTGTTAAAAACAAAATTTTTAAAGGGTTGATTTTATTGTTTCTGCATGTTTGCTGTTCAGCTGTCACATTAGATTTTAAAATATATCTTCATAGAAAAAGCATCCCAGACCAATTTATTATTATTCTTTTGTTTAGAGAATGAAGACAAGCTTTGTAATTTCTATTCCACTTGTGTAAACGTTTTCAATCCTCTGTTTGTTAAACAGGTTAATTCTCCAGGTAGACTTCTACCTTGGCTTGTCAACTGTGACCATTTCTTGCTTACTAAAGTAGATAACTCTTATCTTTCCCAAACCCATTTATTTTATCTTTATTACTGTACAGCCAGGCTCTCAGGCTTTCCTAACCCTACTTTATTACAGTTTTCTTATTACTGAATTTTTCTCATGCTAGTGATGGATTGCCACTGGCCTTTTGTCTTTCAATTCTCTGTAATAATAAAAAGAAAATACCTCTAAAAAAGTCACATTGGAGAGTGTTCAGCAGCAAGATTAAGACACAGTTTATAACCCTGCACCTTTATTTCCCTGGGTAAAATAATACCACATAGTCTCATGTTTATTAAAATGAATTAGTGCAAATGGACTTCAAATTTTTTAAAGCAAAAGACAATTACATAACATGGCAAAAAAGTTGTTTTTAAAGTAGTCACTCCTTTTATACTGATACATTCTCCTATGATATTTATGATCAACTCAGAAACTTTATTTTGCATCCTAGCATCATTTAATATTTATTTCTTATCCATATTTTTTTCTGAGAGGCAAAAAATGTGGAATTATTAACTGAAAATAATCTCAGGTGCAGTAGTGATAATTTATATGAAATAGACCAGAAGGAAACAAGGTGATAAGGCCACATATAGGAGAATTAATGATGGCTTATCTGTAACTCTAAATTGATAAATGGTCTGCATCTCAGAACAATACTTACAATGATTCTAATAAAAGCTGTCAGCCACTTACACAAACTGCTTCCCCCAGAATACAGATATTTTCCTACAATGGATATAGTAAAAGTGCCATTCATCATATACTAGTAATGAAAAGTTTACTAAAAATGTCCTGAAAACTGAATAATTTATTATATAGAGGCATAAGTGTGTATATACATATATATTATATAAAAGAACCTGTAAATATATATTTGTATTAGTTTTCTATTACTGCCATTTACAAACCAGCACAAATTTAGCACAGTTTTATTATCTCACAGTTCTAAAGGTCAGAAGCCTTATATGTGTCTCAAAAATCTAAAATCTAGATATTGGCAGAGTTGTGTTCCTGTCAGGAGGTTCTAGGGGAGAATCTATTTCCTTGCAGCTGAGATTGTTTGCAGAAGTCCATGCCATGCAACTGCAGGACTGAGGTCCTGTGTCCTTGCTGGCTGTCAGTGGAGGGCTCACAGAGACCGTTCATAGTCCTTGGCTCTTATTTCTTTCTTCCATTTTCAAAGTGAGCAAAAATGGGTGTTCCCTCTCACGCTTTGAATGTTCCCCTCCTGCTACTCCATTTTTACATATTTTCTGCCTTTTGTTCTTCCATTATTCAGAGCCCATGTGCTTATATTTTTACCTGATAATCCAGATAATCTATTTTAAGACTATAACCACAATTGTGTTAGCAAAGTTCCTCTTGCCATGTAAGTTAACATGTTCATTGGGTTCAGGGATTAAGGTTTAGACATTTTCAGGGGTCATTATTCTGCAGTCCACAATCTAGCCCCAAATACTCACATTCACAGTACAAGAAAAATATATTCACTCTAACCCAGTGGCCCCAAAGATCTTATCCTATTACAGCATCAACTCAAAGTCCAAAATCTTAACCAAATCTTGTCATTTGTAAAGTCCCAAATTTCATCATCTAAATTCTCTAAATTAGGTATGGGTTAAGCTCTCGGTATAATCTGAGTATAATTCCTCTCTATCTTTGGACCTGTAAAACAAAAGAAATAGTTTATCTGTTCTCAAAATGCAATGGCAGGGCAGGCATAAGAGAGTTAATAGACATCCTGGTTCAAAAAGAAAGAAATAGAAGGAAAAAAAGGAGTCAATTGTACAAAAGCAATTTTGAAATCCAGTTGTGAAAACCCTATTAGGTTTTAAGACCTGGGAATAATTCTCTATTCTTGCTTCCATTCTCAGACTACTGTGCTTCATCTTCTGAGTCATCCTTCCTTTTTCATGGAAGATAGCTGATTTTTGTAGCTGAATAGTTTTATCATCCTATTTACTACTGAAAGTAGAATTTCAGGAGTCTAAAGGCCTTTCATTTTGTACTCTGTCCCTTGCAATCCAACCTGGCAGTATTTCTGCTGCTATATGATTCTCAATAACTGTGTGTTTCTTGGCATAGCATGGGAATTCATGCCATTGAAAAAGAAATCCTTTCTGGGTAATACTATATTTATTTTGGATTTTACTGAGATGGCTTAGAGGTAATGCCTTTCAAGATTCCCCAAAAGCCCTGGTTAAATTGAGGGAATATGAAAATCTCAAGCTTAACCTCTCCAGAGCCTTTTATCTAAGTAAATACTCTGTACTTTTGATCTTTATGAGGTACTAGCCATAGGTGGTACCGTTACATCCTTGACTTCTTCTACAGAACACGTTCACCTGACAGTGAATTTCTTAATTCTAGTATCTTTTGCCATATAGGTATGTTGAATTTTCAAGTCAAATTTTTAGTTACTTTTTGGTTAAAGTTCTTTCCAATTTATTACTCTCCTCTAGCACTTTTATAAGTAGTCATTTGCTTTATCCAAAAGAGGGTGAACAGAAGTCTCACTTCTGGATTGATGCACTTAAAAAATCCACTGAAATTTTCCATGCTCTCTTCTTTCCTCATTGTGAAGGTACTTTTATAAATGGTAAAGCTTTATCAACCTGTGATCCCACCTAGTTTGTATGAGAGTTCAACTGCTGTTAAATTAATAAGAATTTGGGATTATTTGTTACTGCAGCATATTGTAGCCAACTATATGCTGACTATAAGATGAAGAAAATCAGTGGGCTTCTGTTCATTGATGATTGATTGCAGTGTTCAAGTGAAAGAGAAGAAAAAGTATCACTAAGAAAAAGAATTTTTTTAAGCATGGTTCCACAAGGAAAAGAAAAGAGGACTGTAACAAATTCAAGCAAAGGCTTGATATCACCTGTATCAAACTAAAATACAGGTGATTTTTTGATACTAAGTATACCAGAGAAGAAATCTTAATTTTATAAGAATAGGATGATTTAAAGGACAAGATCCCTAGAGAGTTAAAGAGGATGGAATGCAAAAAGATGTATAATTTGTCTTAAGTAGCAGAGCAATTTTGTCTTAAAGTGTATTTAAAAATATGAACTTTCTAAAGGCTGAGCTATGCCAATTACTTTAATGGCAAAGAATCTAGTCTTGCTATTTTCATGGAGCCAAAGCTGGCAATGGTCATATAACCACATTTATGGTATTCACCTCCCTCATCAGTCTTTTCTTGATTCTTTTTCAAAACAGAAGATAAAAACATTGACAAGAAGAAATAAGAGAGCAAACATGGCACCACCTACTGGATTTCCACATAAAACTTTTTTCATGTCAATAATTCAGTATAAATTGAAATGAAATATATTTGATGGTATGAACTGTAATGCTACATATTCTTTTTTCTCTTTTTATAAAATTGAAGAATAGTAGACATGACAATATTATAGTTTCTTGTTTGTGCCATAATAGTTCAATATTTATATACATTATGAAATGATCACCACAAAGAATCTATTAGCATCTGGCATATACAAAGTTTTTTATAGTATTCCTGACTATATTCGCTATGCTGTACATTACATCCTGGTGTCTTATTTTATAACTGGAAGACTGATAATACCTCTTAAACCTCTTCACCTCTTTTGTCTGTCCCCTCATCCTCCTTTTCTCAGGAAACCATCAGTTTGTTCTCTGTATCTGTGTGTCTATTTCTGTTTTGTTTTTTTGTTTTGATTATTAGATTCTACTTATAAGTGAAATCCTGTGGTATTTATCTTTTTCTGTCTGATTTGTTTCACTTAATGTGGTGCCCTCTAGGTCTATCCATGTTCTCTCAAAAGGCAAGATGTCATTCTTCCTTATGGATGAGTAATGTTCCATTGTATATACGTACCACATCTTATTTATTCATCTTTTGATGGTCACAGGTTGCTTCCATTTCTTGGCTATGGTTAATAATGTTGTGATCAACATAGGGATGCACATGGATTTCCAAATTATGGTTTTCATTTTTTTTCAGATTAATACCCAAAAGTGGAATTACTGGATCTTATGATAGTTACATTTATAATTTCTGGAGGAAGCTCCATCTGTTTTCTATAGTGGCTGCACCAATTTACATTCCCACTGATAGTGTAGGAGGATTTCCTTTTCTCCACCCCCTCCCCAACCCCTGTTATTTTCTTTTTGATGATATCGCTTCACACCTGTTAGAAAGGATGTCTTATTAGGGTATCTGCTGATTTTTATATCAGATTGCTATTTTTTGATATTTTATTTTATGGATTCTTTATATATATTGGATGTTGACCCCTTATTGGATATGATTTACAAATATCTTCTCCCATTCAGTAGGTTGCTGGTTGTATTATTAATTGTTTCCTTCACTATGCAAAAGCTTTTTAATTTGACATGGTCGCAGTTGTTTATTTTTGCTTTTGTTGTGCTTGCCCGGAGAGACAGGTCCCCAAAGAATATTGCTAAAACTAATTGATTTCTAAAAACCTACAGCCTGTTTTTTTCTAAGAGTTTTATGTTTAAGGTATTCTTTTTAAGTCTTTAATCCATTTGTGTTTATTTTGTATATGATGTAAGAAAGTGACCCAACCTCATTCTTTTGCACGTAGCTGTCTGGTTTATGAAACTCTGTTTTCCCTGATGTATGTTCATTCCTCTTTTATTATAGATTAATTGACTATATAAGAGTGAGTTTATCTCTGTCCACTCTAGTCTGTTCCATTGATCTATATGTCTGCTTTTATACCAATACCATACTGTTTTGATTGCTATATCTTTGTAGGATAGTATGAAATCTGAACATGTGATACCTCCAACTTTGTTCTATGATCTAGGTATTTTATTCTTTTTGATGCAATTGTAAATGTGATGGTTATCTTAGTTTCTGTGATAGTTCATTATAATACAGAGAAAATCAACAGATTTCTATATATTTTGTATTCTGCAACGTCACTGAATTCATTTATTCTCACAGCTTTTTGGTAGCATCATCAGAGTTCTATATATAGCATCATGTCATCTGCAAATAGTGACAGTTTTACTTCTTTCTTTCCAGTTTTTATGCCTTTTATTTCTTTTTGCTCCCTGCTTGCTGTGGCTGGGACTTCCAATACTATGTTGAGTAAAAATAGTGAGAGTGGGCATGATTGCCTTGTTCCTCATATTAGAGGAAAAGCTTTCAGAATATTGCTAAAACAATGTTAGCTGTGGATTTGTATTCATTTTGTTGAATGTGTTTATCATGAATGGATGTTGAATTTTGTTAAATGCTTTTTCTGCATATATTGAGATAATTGTATGTTTATCCTTTTTTTTAATGTGGCATATCATTTTGATTAATTTCTGGTTCTTAAACCATCCTTGCATCCCTGGGCTAGTTCCCATTTGATCATGGTGTAGGATCTTTTTAATGTAGTGATGAATTCAATTTGCTAATATTTTATTAAAGATTTTCGCCTCTATGTTTCTCAGCAATATTGGCCTGTAATTTTATTTTTTTTGTAGTGTCTTTGTTGGTGGTGATATCAGGGTAATGTTTGCCTTGTAAAATTAGTTTTGAAGCATTCTCTCTTCTGATTTTTAAAAAAAATTTTGAGTATGGGTATTATCTTTTTAAATGCTTGGTAGAATTCACCTGTGAAGTCATCTTCCCTGGACTTCTGTTTGAGAGTTTTTTGGTTATTGATGCAATTTCATTGCTAGTAGTCAGTCTGTTCAGATTTCTTATTTCTTCCTGATTCAGACTTAGAATCTAGGTTTCCAGGAATATATCCATTTTTTTCTAGGTTGTCCAATTTGTTGGCATATAATTGTTTATAGTAGTCTTTATAGTTCTTTCTATTTCTATTTTAGTATTAATTATAATTTCTTCTTTCATTTATGATTTTATTTATTATTCATGCCCCATCTCTCTTTCTCTCTCTCTCTCTTTTTTTTTTTTTTTGATATGTCTTTGTAAAGGTTGATCTTTTCAAAGAACTAGATCTTAATGTCATTGATTTTTTTCTATTGTATTTTAGTCTCTATTTCATTTACATTCACTCTCCTCTTTGTTATTTCCTTTGCTTTACTTTTCTTGTAAGGGAAATTTAATGATGATGAACTCCTTTAGTTTTTGGTTATCTCAAAAACTCTATCTGTCTTTCTCTTCAGAATGATAACCTTTCCAGGTAGGGTATTCTTGGTTAGAAGCTTTTCCATTCCACACTTAAAGCATTCCACTTCCTTTGTGAAGTTTCTACTGAAAAAAAAAATCAGTTGATAGTCTTATGCGGGGTTCCTTTGAACATAGTTTTTCTCTTCCTGCTTTTGAGATTCTTTATGTTTAATTTAGGACATTTTAATTATAATGTGGCTTAGTGTTGGATCTAACTGGGTTTATCTTTTCAGGGACATTTTGTGACTCCTCAACCTGGACATCTGTTCCCCTTCCCTGATTAAGGAAGCTTTTAGCCATTATATCTTCAAACAAGTTTTCTTCCCCTTTCTCTTCTCTAACCCCTATAATTCAAATATTAGTACATTTGATGTCCTAGAGGTCACTTAATTTTTCCTTATATTTTAAAATTCTTTTTTTCTTTTTTCTTATTTATTTCCATATCTTGTTTTCCATGTCACTGATCTTTTTTTCTGTACCATCTAATCTGCTGTTGATTCCTTCTAGGGTGGTTTCTAAAAGTTTTATTTTACTCTTCAGCTCTGATTGGTACTTTTTTCTATTTTCTATCTCTTTATTGAAGTTTTCACTGTCTTCGTCCATTCTTTTCCCAAGTTTGGTGAGCATCTTTATGACCATTAGTTTGAACTCTATCTCCATTTCATTAAGGTATTTTTCTCAGGTTTTGCCTTGTTCTTTTGTTGGAATATATCCTTTTTCCTCATTTTGCCTGACTCTGTTTTTATATATTAGGCAAATTGGCCACCTCTCCCAGTGTTGAATGAGCAGCCCTGTGTAGATGTCTGTTGAGACCCAGAAGTGCAATCCATAGTTACCAGAGCCACATGCTCAAGGGGCCTCCCCTGTGTGAGCTGAGTTCCCACCTGCTGTGGTGCAGCAGTCAGCTGTGTACTGTGGTGGGTGAGGCTCTCCCCTGAACTGGCTGTTTGGGATTTCCATGGTTTCTGCTATGGCCACAGTGGTAGTTGCAGCTCTGCTATGGCCTGTCTGGGGCTGCCAGGGTGGGGTGGTTCTTCCCCTGGCCCACTGGCTGGGGTGTGGCAGTGGGTAGATAGGTGTCTCACCCTTCTCTCTCCCTAACTCCCTTGCTTCCCTCAGCCCCAGGCTGGTAGGGCTGTCAGTGGGCCACAACTGCCAGCATTAGTCATGTAGAGTGAGAGTTCCAAGACGGTGCCCACCAGCATTGGACTTGCAAGGCAGAATGAGATTACAAAAGTGGTGCCCAACAGATTGTCTCAGCAGTTTTCTGCCTCTTCATCAGATGACCAGGATATGTGAGTGTATCTTGTTCACCTGTGATCTAGGCATTTGTCCAACTGTTGTTTAACTGCTGGATTCTAGGGTGAGTGAGACTGCACATGAGCCCTTAAGGAGAAGATTCTATATTCCTTATAGCTCTATGGTTTTCCTGGATGTAATGTCTGTTAGGTTTCAGTGCTTGGTTTTTTGGGGGACTTGATGCTCCTGTGCAGAATCTAAGGGTTGGTGTGCCTAATATGGAGCTCCAACCCCTTGCTCCTCAGCGAGTTCAGTGTTTTAGGGATCCCTCTCATGGTGTCACCTGGGGTCAGCTTTTCTTTTTTTGTTGAGACCTTGTCTCTGCCAACTCAATGCTTCATTGTGGAAGCTCTGCTTCTCCAGTTTTCAGGGATTTTTCTGAGAAAGTCATTCCATATATAGTTGTGTATTTGTTTTGTCTGTGTGAAGAGGTGAGCTAAGGATCTTCCTATGCCATTATTCTGAATCCTGTCTCCTCCTTTCTTTAAAAGTATCTATTTAGTGTTCAGTATAGTACAAGGCATTGTTAAAGCATGTTTGAAAATCCTTCACATGTAATTTTTTTATTTTTAATTCATAAGTGAAAAGGAATAATGATAATCCCCAGCTGAATGAATGATTACAGAGTATTTTGATTTCTGTATTTATGGGCAGTTGATTAAAAAGAAATCAATATTTAAACATTTAGAATTGCTGATGGAAAGGCTTCCCCATGGACACCCAGTAATAAGAAATAGTGGAGGCAAATATATCTTTGTTTTTTATTTCAAAGGAGTATGTTTCTTCTCACCATTGAGAGCTTATACACCTCTCTGTTCCCACCTACTGAAAAATAATCCATTTCATACATGCTTGCTAAATTCTTTTTTTTTAACTCCACATGCCTCAGGGAAACCTATTAAAAGTGTTGACTATTGCAAGATGATTTCTCTTTATTTAAATATGTAGGTTTCCCAGGATTTTGAACATGGAAAAATAAAATAGCAATTATCATTCTGAAATTTGTTTTAGCTTGAAATAACTCCTTCTTTACTGTCATATTCTTAGAAATCAAGCTTCTTTTAAGATATGTTCCTAATAGGGACTAGACTGAACTATAAAAGTGAATATTCTCTATGAAATCATTTTTGATAAAAACGGTTGAGTTAAAATTTATGGCCACCTCATATATCTAGGAGTAAGCCCCAAATCTCAACATACTAAAAATTTTCAATCTAGCTCATTTATTGGAAAAACATGTTAACACCAATAACAGAACAACTTTAGGACTTTAATGAGATAATTGTGTTAAATAAGGATGTATATTAAAACAAAGGGAAATCTGCATAAAACAGCTATCAGGGGATAGAACTGTTAAACATAGCTGTATGTTGTAATTTAAAAAAATAATCGAACCATTGATTAAGCTGTTACTATGTGTGAAGCAGTATATCAAGACCATTACATATACTAAGACTTTTATATTGCTCATGCCATCCTCACAATTCGATAGAGCTGAGTTTACAAATGAGGAATTTGGGCTTTGGGTGGGTTTGATAACTTGCCTAAGATCACATGGTTAAGAATTTAAATCTTAACCTAAATTTAAATCAAAAAGTGTGTGACCATAAAGTTTGTGCTCTAACAGCAACAAAAATAGTCCTATAGATCACTTTTCTCCTGCTTTCTTGGGTATCAGAATCACCTGGAGATTTCTAGTCATTTGATCTCATATGGGGCCCAATATTTAGGACCTCAACAATTATCCATTTGTTGTTGACCTAAGAATCACATTTGAGAACCACTGTTATTTAAAAATTGTGAAAATTACAATTTTTATTCGTTATTATTTGGCACCATAAAGAAATAATTTTGATTATGTTCAACACTAATTTTTTAAAAAGGAAACACTTAACGCTTTTAAGAAAAACTTTCATCAAAATGCACATATTGTTCAAGGGATTAACCTTCATTTATCTGGAAAGTTTTCCTAAGCAGAAAGCCTTATTCCCGCATTTGTCCAAAATAATGTAGTTCTCAATCAAGAACGGATCCTGTTGTGACATTTCCAATATTATTTATTTGTGTGCAGTATGATTATATCAGAACATCCTTGAGCCAGGTCAATGATGTGTATAACTTTAAAAAACTGAAAATGCTGGAAAATAGAATTAAAATTCCATTGAGTCAGTCTATTCTCAGGTAAATAACCCATTTCAACTCCTACTCTCACATACAGACCACATCATTGTTTATTGGCTTAAGTACAGGCATTCTTTTATAATGAGTGAGTCTTTCACCAACCTTCTTGAAAACCTCCAAAGTAAATGTCCTATATAGGGTAAAGATGATGATAGGAATGCTGTAATGGAATTGGGTTTCCTTTTCTCAGTGAGAATAAGATGCTGGAACAGTAGAAGCCAGGTAGATGCAATTTATATTTAGAGACAAGATGAGCACAATTACCACAATAATGGTAATCAGAGTTTTGATATGCAAGAACCTGTGGTGATATTTAGTTGATTATAGGGGTCCTGGAAAAGAAATAGGTTTACAACTGTGAAGGTGCTTAGTTGACATTTATAGACAGGTTTCTTCCACTGCAGCTAGAATTTTGCTATCTTGAGGAAGTACAGTGTAGTGGATAAGTAAGATAAATAAGACAGCTGGCAGACCCTGAGCCATTCAAAAATTGTGTGTGTGGAAGAGAGGCTCCATCTCTTTGAAGAAGAGCACTATAATGAATCCACAAGTATATACGTGTGAATTTTCTGCAGGCTGTATTTAGTGGCATCAGTAGTCATGTGTTAGGATGAACATACCCTTAGGAAAGATAAATTCTCAGACCCTCTGTGGTTTATTTGATTTTGTCTCCTAATTGATGGTAATCCCCAGTGACTTAATTCACCATTATGGTCTGGCTTTAAAATGATGCCTAAAGGAATTTAGGCAATGGATGGAGTCTTGACTCTATTTGATTACACATTGTTCTAGTGAGACTACAGCTGCTTTTTTGGCTCTTTGACCAGCATTAAAATATATAGTGTGAATAGAAATACTTAGTAATAAGGAGACTCCTCCCATATGATTCCCTAACCCATAGAAGGGATTTTTTTGGTAGGAAGGACAAATGAAAACCACTGGAACTCCTGGACTCTTCTATGTAAACCAAAAGCAATTCCGTACTTTTGAGGGATTATTGCAGAGATTTAGTGCCACCAGCAAGGCTTGAAAGATGCAGGTGTGCCCATATTACCTAACCTGTTTTTCCAAAATAGAAACCAAGGTGACCACAGAAAATAACAGTAGGTTATCCTGAACTTGAGGTGGTGATGCAAACTGTAGCCATGATTCCAGTTGTTTATATTTAATGGAGCAATCAGCAGTCTTGGCACTGGTGCGAAGCTTTAGACTTGAAAAATGATTTTATATTTTGATTGCTAGTCAGTAAAGAAAATAAGTGAAAATCAGTTTATTTACCTTTGATGTGACCACAGTGTCACTTTACTGTCATAACACAGTCCAGATATGTGGGTCAGCTTCATGTACTACACAATACCAAACTGATCCATTACAGTATGCTAATTTGTCTGACAAGGATGAAGTTGCAAATATCCTATATGACTTTTTAAGACTTATGTGCCAGCATATAAGCGAGTTGCCTCATGGAAGCTTAGCCAGAACAACCAATGATATTTTTAATGTCTGAGACATGTTGGGATATTACTGCTAAAGTGACAAGTTGCTGTGTTTCTGAATATTTTTGGCTACAAATAACCTATTAGATCAAGCTGCTTCAATCATTTAATTGGTAACTTGTAAGACTACCCATTTTAAAAGAAGCCCATATCTGTTGTACATGTTGTTCATCAAATTGAACCTCTTTTTCCCTACAAGATGCAATAGTAGTAGAATTGTCTGGGGCAGACAGGTGCTCTATGGAGCCTCTGGCAACCTCTGTAGAGGAACATTGTGAACACCTCAGAGTTTTGGAGGAACGACAAGCCCTCTGTTGCCTACTACTAACTTCTTTGTGAAAAACATCTCTTTGCTTGCTACTGGGCTCTGATAGATGTGAATGGGTAACCATGGGATACCAAGTGACTATACACAAATGCCATAATAAATTGGATTTCTATAACTCCCAAAACCATAAAATTGGATGTGTCTAATCATATTTCATTATAAAATGGAAATAATACATAAATAAGCTAAAACTGGCATAGAAGGCACAAGTTAATTGCACAGGTAGGTAGTTCATTTATATGACATCTAGTTGCTTTGCTGTGTCTCTGTCAACCAGACCCATGGCTCTGACCAGTTAATGGAGGACAATAATGGCCCTAGTTTAAAAATAGATCTATACCATATGCCATCTCTAACCAGAACTGGGTGGCTGTTTCACTACAGCTCTACTCATAGGTGGCTCTGAAAAACAGTGGTAAAGTGAAATTCTTCCAGTAGAAGAATTTCATGATATGACTGGTTACTGGCTCTGTGTGAAAGGTAAAATGGGTCCAAGAATGGATAATGGGTAACAAGAAAAAAAATCCTTTGAAGAACAAGCATTGTTCTTGTAATGAGCACATAGTGAGAAGATACCAATGCATAATAAAGTTGCATTCATTGCAGAAAGGGTGATTGACTTCTTTGTATTCCTTATGTTTCCTCTTTCTCATAAATAAAATATGCTACCAAAATGAACCTTTTGTTTGCAATTTGAAAAAATCTATGTATAAATGAGTATTTCTGGTTCCATGTCCATGAGTCTTAGTTATTTTAGTTTTATCCAAAATTCCCTTGGAGTACTGTCAGAAATATATATATAGGCTGCAATATATAATTATGACTGATTTGTTAGAAAAATATTTGGGAATACAATCCAAAGTGTTTCAACTAAGTATGTATTAACATTCAAGAATTCCCACAATACAGTACTTTTGTTTAGCAAAATCATCAAGTAACACGATTTCAAAAAATAGTCCTGTTAAATCTGGAAAGTAGCAAGGCCATTTTAGACATTATGCAAGACCTCCATGAGCACGGACCCCCAAATCCAGACAGTCTGTAAATGAGCAAAGAGAAAGTTGGAGGGATATCATGCATAGTGGTTACATTAGGCATAATATATTAACCACACAGGGCATATTTTTCATTTAATTAATTGGCTTTTCAATGTATGTAAAAGTTGTTCAGGTGAATGTATTGATTAGAATGCAAGAAAATGCATTTAAGTATTTTTCCAGTTACAAATTACAAATTACATTGAGCAAAACACATGTATTATTGAAGAATAAACAACTATAATGGTACTTATAAACTGAGATTTAGAAACAGAAAATAATACCATAAGAATAAAAGCTAATAGTTCATTCTTCTCTGGTGTTTAATGATAAACATTATTAAATCATTCATTCTTTTTTCAAAAACACCATTTCATTGTATCTTAAGTTTTTCAATTAGTATATTTTGCTATTTCTCTCATAATGCCATTGTTTGCATGATTTTAACTCAATGATAAATGAAGGAGTGTTAGCAAGATCTGCTTTTCAATTCATATTTATTGACATAACTTTTATTTAAGTGAATTAAGGTAGAAATATATCAAACAGATACTTTTGGCACCATAGATTAGGAAAGGCTAGAGTAAATGTTATCAATTTTAATCTTGTTTTGTACTTAATTAGGACAGCTTCATTCAAGAGCAGTGATCTGACATTAATCTTGTTTTCTGAATATAGATGAAATATGAGCCTAATAAAAATTCTGAAACTTATCATCTTTAATTCAAACAAGATTTCTTATCTCTTACAGCTTTAGCTTTTCCCAGCAGTATGGTAATGTCAGTTATCATTTGTCTCTGTAAAGAAATTTGAGGATATAAGTAATTTTTCCATCATAAAATTGTATTTGAAAAGTTTCATTTATTTTCTGGCTTAGCCAGAAAGCCTCACATAAAATGTTACATATATGAGGGTTTTAAATGTGTTATATATGCATAAAGAAGGACATTGAGAAATTATTTTAATTTTTATGTGCAAAGCAATATACAATTTGGAGAATAATGTGATTTTGGACTTGAATGTTTGAAATTATCTTTATTAAATTGGTATTTCTAATTAGATATTTCCTTATTTCATATGGCTACTCAGTTTTCTGTATATAAACTGTTTATGGACATATGTTGACTATAGAACATTTATTCCATTTGTCAGAATATTTCTCAGAATAAAGGTGGCTAGTTAGGTCAAGGAAGGGATAAGAATGCTCATTTTTCATTTACTCACTCTACAAAATATTTATTCAGTATTCATATTTAAGTGAATTTTTTACTGAAAATAGTCATTTTTATGTTTCAAATTAAAGAACAGAAATTGAAATTACCTTTATGCCATCTCTGTACTGTTTTCTGTTATCTAAAATCTAAAATGGCCTTTTAAAAATCTCTTAAAGAAAGAAACTGGCTTATCAGTATGTCCTTAGATTGTTTTTGGCCTGTTTATCACTAGTAAAATCATTTTCCTCCAGACTTTTACCATAGAAAGTCTTCTACTTTTGTTTGCCCATGTAAGAAACATAGAATTGACAAAGATGAGTATTTGCATATTCTTCCTCTAAATAGAAATATTAGCCTATTTCATTATATTAAATATTCAACAGTTATGCTCAAGTAAGATCTATATACATCAGCTATAGGAATTAGATAGAGATTTTAGAGTAACTTGAAGACTATGGACACTTAACAGAAAAGCACAAAGTTTATAATCAGAATGTAGCTCTATGCTTAGTTTAAGTCTTTTGTGTTTCATCAATGAAAAACTGCAGGTTTAAAAAAAAACTATCAGAAGTTTTATAAATGATATAAGCTGAAATACAATGTTTTATTAATGCTTCTCCAAAACTTGGCTCTTCAAAATATTGCTCTTCTTCCCTTTAGATGTATTGTTTTCCTCTGTTTTCCAACATACATAGATTTGAGGTAAGTTATGTGATGACTTTAATGTTTACCTGTTATTTCTTTTGTCTGCTTTGCAAGTGATTCTGGTCCAGCTGTTTCCAGCCAGCTGACATGCAGCATAACCTAGTTCTATATTTTTAAATACATTCTGGCCAGACAAACTGGTTACATCGTGTCAGAAGTGGTTCAAATAACCTCTGACTGATTTATAACAACCTATGATATTTGTATCAATAAAACATTTATCCATATGTAAAATAATATGCCCAAAGCATTACACTTTTACCCAAATTGAAAGCCTTCCCAATTTAGGAAGACTTAAGTAATAATTCATACTTAAAATAAGCAACACTAAAATTAAAAAGAATAAAATTTTCTCAGCAATTTCACCATTCAAGTTAAACTTACCTCTTTAACACTTTGATAAGCATCCTGTTAAACATTAAGGGTACATACACATGACATATCTACATAAAGTATAATGTCATTTAGTTCTGACTATTGTTTTGAAATATGATTTTGTTTATCCAATAATAGACCATGGACAATTTTCTGTATTTCTGATCATAGATATGTATTATCCTTTAAAATTTTTATATCAAATCTGATGTAAGCACTATGGTACATTTGCCAATCTATTATTTATGGTACTTAGGTTTACAATTTTATTCTACAACTTGAATGTCCTATATCACATCATGAGGAGTAACAACCAAGATTCTTAGCATTGTACTTAACAAGTAAATAGCATACCATTCTTTTCCATGGATTGCTTTGTCTGTCCTTATTTCCACTACAACCCAATGTTAAATGTTATAGTCTGGTGCTTTAAATTCTCCAACATTGTTATAAGTCTTAAGATCATTTTGGCCTTTCTAGGACCACTACATTTTCATATATATCTAGAATGAGCCAGTCAATTTCTACATTTTTACTTGATGTCTGGTGTTCTAAGGGTGTTGGAGTGTAGAAAAAGATCCATGTACTCTTAATATTATGTAATATATCTTTAGAATCTTTCTCCTTGCATATATGTGTATATGTAAGTGTTTGTGTGTGTATGTGTGGTAAGCCTTATATCTATAAATATGCACATATATTCACACACATATACAACTGTATATATACATTAATTAATTGATTATATATTAATATATATACAAATATATGTTCATATTTGTGTATGTGTATGAAAATATTTTAACTTTCTTTGCATAATTTTTTAACCATATATATTTGTATTATATTTTTAATGATTGTTGTGGAGAATACATTACGCATATTTAATTTGCCCTGCTTGATCTTAAAATATCTATATACTTAAAATATATTTTATGAACAACATAAGAAACTTACAACAGTGTAATTCCTTCCCACCTCTCTCATACTTTGTGAGATTATTGTATATTTCACATATGTTAGAAACAGATTATTTTTGCTTTGAACAGTCAAATGTATTTTAAGCAAATGGAAAGATACAATTGTTAAATGGTCCTATATATAACCCTTTTGGTTCTGTTTGTCTTGCAGAGCTAGGTACAAACAGGCAGTATTTTGCTTTAGCCTGAAAATTTTAAATCATTTTTTATATTGCTGGTCTAATGGAGAGAATGATCAACAAAACAAAACAAAAAATATCCAACATCAATGTTGTTTTAAATTTTAGGCTAAATTTTCTGGCTATAACCACATACACTGTACCTACCTGTTTTACAAGTTAGTTTAATCATTTTAAGTCAGATCTGCTTCTCCAGTTTCTTCTAAAAAAGTTGTGTTCAGTCACTGACTAGAAGAAAACAAACATATTAGGTTTTGAATCAGTTCTGTGGAAATTAAGCCCTGAATCATTGACTGTGATGTTTGAGATGAATATATCTCCTAAAGTGCCAGCCAATTACAAGATAAACAGCACAAAGGTTTGGGTGAGTGAATAGTTTCCCAGTTTGTTTTACTTACTAAAGAACTAATGAAAATCAGTTATCTTTTGTCTCCCTGTCCTCCAGCCTATATTAATGGGTAATCATCTAGTCATTCTCTTTAGAGACTTTGTAAGGAAAGACTACAAAATTTTAAAGCCATTAGAAAATTAAAATATTAAATCATATTAATGAACTGCTGACTAAATGTGTGTGTGTGTGTTTAACAAATAATTGGAAACATATTTAGAATGGCAGTGGAATTATGTCAGATATATTAAATTGTTGGGTTACTTAAGCAGAATATAACAAGACAGGGGGTGGGTAATGCTTATGAATGCTTCAGTGCTTAAGAAATGTTTTCAACATACATGCACAAATTGAATAATTAACTCTTTACATGCATTTTTATATAGTATAATGTCCCTGCCTAACAGAGTCCTTACACAAATTCAATTCAGTTTTATTAGTATATTACAACTGTTTCATGTAGATACAGTTAACAATTAGCATACTGTATTCAGTTCTAGCTATGATTTGCATAATGGTCTCAGGGATAATTTAATAAACACCATTTTAGCCTCAGCAAATCTTGTTGAGATTTAATTGGATTGTAAAATAATTTTACCTAGTTTTCATTTTATTAAGTGTTCCTGCAGTGTATTTGTTTTTAATTGAAGGAATTAATTTTGTAATCATTAGTGTTCACTTTTCTAGATTCGTTCTTTTTGTAATACATTACCTGGATCATTTCAGTCCCATGACACTGCTATATGAATGGATTTGTCAAAAGTTTGCTTTTATTTTACTAAATGGATTGTGCCTAGGAATTCATTGGAAATTGACACCTGTGGTGGAGGTGGTGAGAGGGAGGAGAAAGATGGGAGGACTAATTGCTATCTTTAATGTACCATATCAAGAATATTCAAGATTTTTGCTTCACAAAAAGAAGGTGGCATTAGCTAATGCACACCTAAGCAGATTTCTTTGCACTATTCTTCATTTCTAAGTGACCTGATTTCCTGTTTTATTACAAATCTAAAAGATTCTTAATATAGATTCTTAAAGTATGAGCTTGCCCCACTTCAGTGTTTTTACTACATGCTGTTAATATGCCTAAAGAAAACTATTTCTCATGCCTGGTTATAAGGTATGGGAGTGAGTGCTACCAGGATAAAAAGCGATAACAGTTGAGATAGGAACTGACAGAAAGTATATTAAGCATAAAGGCACAAATATAATTCTCATACCTCCTTGAAATGAAAGATACTTTATTAGATTATATGTCCAGGAAAGAAAGACATTGTTCAAAGGAATCTTATATACTGAATTAATTCACTGGCGCCACAAGAATAAGTTTATCTATATTGTTTTAAGTTCTTTGCACATACTAAATTGCTAGAATTTTTATTACATAGATATGAAATATCTATTTTTTTGAATACCCATTTTATTATGATTCTTATGTAATGGAAAATATCTAATATTCTATAGCAAAATACCATTTCTGTGATAAATGAAATGACCAGTTAAAATAGCATTTTATGGTACAAAAGCATATGAGAATTGCTGCATTCAAGGAATGTTCAAAAAGCCCCTACTAAAATATTTATCAAAACTTTTATCATAAAATTTATTTTAATTATTCAAAATGTAAACAAGATACAATATTTTGCTTACATATTTAGCCATGAAATCATTAAAAATAAAACACATAATGAATTCTGAGTGAAATTGTCATTTATGGAAAACAGTTTGGTAAATATATTTTTGTTTTATAATATGCTAGAAAATAAATTATATTCCATATGTTTACTAGCAGTACCCTTACGTTTTAAAATTTCAGTTGATCAGGCTATTTTAATGATATTCAGCTGAGTAAAAGAAAACCTTCCATTTGAAAAGAAAAGGATTAAATTTCATATGCTGCTTTTACATACAGGCATATCTAGTTTTGCTTTCAGTGTGTTACTAAAGTTAAGTTAGGGTTAGGACCAGTGAATTTAGTACATACAATTTTATGAGATTTTAAGGCATGCATTTTTAAGCTCCAACTCTCTGTAAAACTCCTTGGGAATGTACATAGATAAGAAAAATATGAAGAAAGACCATCTTAAAATATTACTCTAGTAGAGAAACAGATGTTCACTCAAAAAAAAATTGAAGATAAAAATCATAGAAGATGAATGTAACTCTGGGGGAAAAGCATGTTCCCAGCCCAGGGTAAATAAACCTATGAAACCGAAATCAGTCAAGGGGAAAAAAAACCTTTATTGGGAAGCTTGGCTCTTTTTGTCTCTCTCCTGGCCATAGCTCTCGCTCACCAGTTGCTCACCCGTTTTCTGCTGCGGAGACCAAAACCTCTCCTATCCCGGTTCCTGCTCACCCCCTGTGGGGAAGTTGGGGTTCCTATGGCCAGGATCCTCACTGAACTTAAACTACCTGGTGATGTAACTGGCCTGTTGCTAGGCTACCACTTCCACACCTTTAGGTGATAAGCTATTATCACACTATATAGAGAGCTCGGACCAGTGCTCTGGGCGGAGGCAGAGATGCTAGTGCTTGAACTACTGCCAGGAGAACAAGCCAGATAATAAACCCTTTCACCCCAAAGAACTTTTGCTGTCAGTTTCTTTGGTCACATTGAATCCATAGCGAACTTGCCTGGGGCTGAAACCCATTGGCAAGACACCCCCCCCATGCCCCTGCCCCTTGTAAACACCTACTAATATGGAGATGGACTAAGGCCAGGCGAGAGATTCTGGAGATATTGCAATTTTACCCACAATGATGAACAGGGAAAAAGTACTAGCTTTGTAAAGAGAAAGTCAGTCATTAGTTTTCAAAAAAAAAAGTTTGATATATGCTAAAGTCCTTAAAAATAGATAATGATTAATAAAAACAGAATTTAGAGGCAGAAGGAAAAATGACCAAGGATAAAACATAAACAAATTATTCAACATTTAGAAGGTAAAAGAAGGGGAAAAAGTCAACAAAGAGAAGGGACAATAAAAGAATAATGATAATGCCCAAGATAAAGATATTTTCCAGAAAATGGGCTACTCAACAGTAATTTCTGAGGTTTTTAGGAAGGTGACATCTGTGGAAAGGCCATTGAATTTTTTCAATTCACTGATGGCTTTAAAAATGTTTTCAGTAGGTAGGATGCTAGGATCAGGAGGATTTTAAGTTGTTGAGCAATGACTGCTAACTGAGGAAGCTGAGTAGTGTTTTTAGGTTTCTTTTAATTACATTTTTTAAAAATTGCAAATTCAAATATTAATGCTGAGGAAATACTACTTTGGAAGAGCTGACATTTTTACCTGAATAGAAGTTTAGAGAGAGAGAGAGAGTGAAAATGTGAAAAAGTCATTGATGAGTTGAATTTCTAGAGAGATTGTGAAGGGATAGAGTCAATGTACAAAGGGAAGAATTACCATGGAAAGGAAGAGTACTTTTCTTCCTTTGAACAAAAACAAGGAGGCACTGGGTTAAATATGAAGAAAGTGAAGTGCAGAGTATAGAGAAATTTAGGGGATTTGCAGTAAATGGCATTTAACTACTTTATAACATCAAAAGTAAAGTTTTCTGTCAAAAACCAGGGATGGGCAAATTGGTTTGGTGCTTCAAGGCAGCAGAAGAATTTTAGTATATGATATATGGTTTTAAATATATAAAAGAATTGAATTAAGTTAGATTTAAAATCAGTAATGTTATGGGTTGGATTGTGTCTCTCCAAAAAGAAATGTGTGTTGAAGTTTTAAACCCCACTACTTGAGAATATTATATACTTGGAAAAGGGTCATTGCAGATAAATTAGTTAAAATGAGGTCATAATGGAGTAGAATGGGTCCTTCCCTAATCCAAAAATACCGGTGTCCCTATAAGAAGATGGACATGTGACGACAGAGACATAGGAACAGCACCAAGCACAGATGGAGGGTGAAGGGATGCATGTATCAGCTAAGGAATATCTGGAGCACCCATGTGCTTAAGAGAAGCATGGAACATATAATCCTTAATAAACCTTAGAAGAAACTAACCTGATACCTTAATTTTGAATATCTAGCATCTGGAACTGTTAGACAATAAATGACTTGTTTTAAGCTGCCCAGTTGGAGGAACTTTTATAGTTTTAGGATTAGAAATACATAAAAGTGAATTTATGTAGCTTTAATTTTCAATAAATCATTTAGCATTGATACTTTAGTATATATTACACGTTAAGAAAGAAAGCAGAGTATTATTTACCCAAGGTTTGGAGTAGTAAACGTGTATAATCTAAAGTTAAAATGTCAGAAGATTTGATTAACAGAAGAAAGTGAAAAGTATTAGTATATTATTTTTGTTATATGTTTTATATGTTAGAACTAAATTTTGTTTATGATGATTACTGAGTCTTTCAAATTTGTATTATTCTCCAATGTCGACATATGGCATTTGTATGAAAATACAGGAAAAATAAATTCTTAGTACTAAAGAAACTTGCATACTATTAGGGATTACTTTGGCAATTTTGCTTAGTTTTTGTAACCCACTTTTAATTCCTACAACAAAAATGTTGATGCAATTAAGAAATAGAAAACTTTTTCATTGTATAGTTATCTGAAAAGGCATTTGGAGAGAACAAAAAACTAAATTATTATTAGATTATCTTTAACATGTTTTTTCTCAGTCTAGAGTATTACTAAGGACAGAATAATATATTGAGGTTGAGGAACACTTCATTTTAAGTACTGGAAAAATATGGATCCATTAATGGGAGAAATTTAAGTGCAATTATAAGAATAATGATCAATTTTATAATTTTGCAACATTATTCCATTAAATTAAGGATAAGGCTTTAGGTAGCTAATTTTCTACCACGATAAAACAATTTTAAAGAATATCAATTTAAAATGATAAATACATTTAGGAAATACATAAATGCTAAAAATAAGGTTGTCAATAAAGTTAGAGATAAAGTAAAATTCGGCAAGGAAGGTAGCACATTACAAAGAGTTGGGCATTCCTATATGTTAATGGAGAAATTTCTGATAATAGTATTAGAAAATAGTGTGGAAGTTGTTATTTATTATATACAAAGTATTTGTTTTAAAATATAATGACTACCAAAGATATTTTGATTTTTCCCTGCCTGGAAATTCTTAGAGATTATGAAAATCTAATGTATTATGTATTTATAATATCAAAAACAAAATTCTAACTCTCTTGTTGGATCTCAAGGGGAAAAAAAACTTGGAATTTTCGATGTCATCGACATGAAATGGTAGGAAACATTTCATTTAAAGCATGCTAACAAAAAAATTTGGTAAACTTCAATAATTTAATAAGAATCCTCAGTTGTTTAAGTAACAGGTAGAATGTGCCTGCATTCTTGACTATTTTCTCTGAGGCACGTTGCTTGTTGTCTGATTCCTAATATATTTTAGACAGTCACAACCCTCATGTTTAGCTTGATTGTCAAGGAAATTCAGTCTTTTAAATCATCTAGCCCAATAAGCAAAATAAAGTATTTGGAATTAAACAAATGACTTAAAAATATATCCATGCTGATAACTGAAGTTCAGTTAACACCAGTCTTTTTATTTCCACGGTATTCCTAAATGAAGTTTTCTGGTTCTTTCCAAATTGATACACATTATTTATTTATTTATTTAGTATCTGTTCACATAAAAAAACTTTGAGAAAAAAATCTATTAAAAATAAGTGCTTTTTTTGTAGCATTTAGAATGTGAAATAGTGACAATATGAAAAATAGTATTCCTGATAGCTCTTAGAATAGTTTCTCCTACTCTTAACTAATTTTCTTCTGAAGTTCATTCATGCATTTTTATCACCCAATGAATAATTAAAATGGCCATCTAGAATTTATTTAAATATATAGAAGAAGAAGAGGAAAAAATTTTAGATGGTAAGATGAAGAGAAATATGTAAATAATGTGAAATGGAAAACTGAAAAATTTACTAGGGTTGGTCCATTTCTATTAGAAATTCTCCTGTTAATAAAAGCTATTAATCATTTTTTAAAAATGGATGCTGTTTGTGTGCTATAGCCATTGCTAAAGAGATTAGCTGGGTTTTTTCATGATGCAAGAAACTGAAGTTGTAGAAAGATGTTTTCCTTATGAATCTATAGGGGATTTTACAGTAGAGTCGGAAAAAAGCATCTAAACATTTTCCCCCTAAGTTCATGTTGTAAAATATTACTTGGTATGCTCACTAACCATCTCCTTTCTGCTAACATTTAGGTCTCCAAACTGGGAACATTTCAATTGAATAGAATTTTACTCACTAAAATGTAATTGTATTATAGTTGTGCTTACCTGAGATTACAATTGAATAGGCATTTAGGTGTTTCTGAACTGTTCAGCTGCAAATTTACAGAAATATCTTACTTCACTCTCATGGAAAGATATTCATATTAACCATGGCTAGATCACTGACTGGCTTTCAGAGAGAATCCTTATTTTCCAATTATTTTCCACCATCTTTTCAGCATCACTGACCTGCAGCAAATGCATGGGTAAAGTGATATGACAGCAATATAGGTAGAAACTAATTTTTCTGGTGAAAGTAAGGATGTGTGTGATGTGGCAACATTTATAAAGTTTACTTTCTGGAGGAATTAAAATCATTTCATTCTTGCTATTGTGAGATTTTAAATTATATTGTTTCTAATTTGTAGAATAAGCAGAACCAAAAGGACTTTGTAAAATTTTCTTCATGCTCAGTCACTGTTAGAACATATAAAGCATTGGTTGTATAACTGTAGTCCATAGGCCAGATATTGTCCACTGCCACCTACTTTTGTCAATAAAATTTTATCGGTACACAGCCACATCCATTTGGTTATGTGTTATCAATAGATACTTATATACTACTTATCTATAGATGGCAGAGTTTAGTAGTTGTGATAGAAATGGTATGGCCATCAACCTAAAATAGTTACTATTTGGTTGTTTAAAAAAAAGTCAAACTCTGTCTTTAAGTTGTGGGTTACACAGGTAAAGTCAGAGGAGTAAAGAATTGGACTGTCACACATCCAGATCACATTTAAAATTCTGATTTAAATTTTGAGCAGCAAAATTATTATTGCTAATCCATAAAAGCCTGATAAAATGAAAGCTTTTTTATGATTCATATGAGTCCTTTTGTATCAAATAAAGTATCACTAAATCATGATTATTTTTAAAATAGCATGATGCCTTAATACATTTACTAGTAGTTCACTCTTGAGTCCAGGTTTGAATGCATATATGTATTAGGTACCTGTAATATGTAGGCGAAAAGCACAGACACACTCACATAGCTCCATTCTTTAACATGTTCACTGCTGTGCAAAGAGAGAAAACTACAAGACTGAAAAATGTATTAAATACTATGGTAAAGATAGTTATAAAGAGTTATGTAAGCCATATAAGGTGATCCTAACTCAGTCTGCTGGGGGTGAGGCAAAGTGGGAAAATGGGAGTCAGCAAAAGTGTTTGTATCCGTCTTCAAAGAGATTTAATATGGTTCAGTCTTTCTTCAGTATATAAATAATATAACTTTTAGGAACTCTTGATACCTTAGTGCAAAGCCATTGGTGGGCTCTAATATTGGAAAGATCTATTAGATCCATGGTCTGTTGAAATCCTAATATCATGTCCTCCTTTTCCACATTGGCTTTTGGGCAGTGTGATGGTTAACTTAATGTATCAACTTGTTTAAGCCATGGGGTACACAGATATCTGGTCAAAAATATTCTTAGTTTCTGTGAGAGTTTTTTGGATGATACTAACATTTAAATCGCTAGACTGAGCAAAGCAGACACACACACACACAGAACAAGAGATGGAAATATCTCTCTCTTTATTGAAAGAGTGATAGATTTATATCTAGATCTATACATATATCCTATTGTTTCTGTTTCTTTGGAAAACCCTGACTAATATTTGGTTTTTGAATATATAGATCTGATCAGTAATGTATGTTATGAATCATGAATACTGTAAATGTTTTGAGGGAAAGGAGAGAGGAAATTAAGATCACTGTTAGTTTAAAATTGCCCTTTCATAGGAAAAATTTGCATTAGCAACATGGAAATACTATTGTGTTCCCCAAGACCAATGTGTAACACAAGTAGAGAAAATAATGGCTTGGTTGTAACCAACTCTTTCCACTGCATTACAGAATTTGTGCTAGACTTGAGTTTTTTCCTTAATGATATTTAGATAAAATAATTTACTTAAAATCAATAAGGTTCCCATTATACAATATTCTGAGTTTGTTTAAAACATTTTATAGTAGAAAACACACATGGAAAAAGTAAGTGGGATAATTGAGATAATATTTAATGTAATTCCTTATGCTCATTAAAGTGCATATCTTATACTATTAGGATAATCAGGGTAGATGTTTATTAAATATTCCATAACTTTCCTTAGTTCTTTTTGAATACGTAAAAATGGACAAACCACAAAAATATAGAAATCTAGTTTTTACAGTATGATTCCACATGTGGGCAATTCTGGACTTTTTATGACTTTGTACAGCTAATATCTATTGTGTTTTTTCTTTTATTACTGTGCTTTGCTATTTTTTTATTGAAGTATTATTGATATACAGTCTTATATTGGTTTCAAATATATAACACAGTGTTTCAACAGTTATCCATATTATTAAATCCTCACCCCAACTAGTTCTGTTACTCTGTTGGTTTTTATTGTAAGTACTAAAATTGTTGATAACCAGTTGAAAGGTGCAAATGGTAAATGGGTGTCTGTAATATTTTTTATTTTTGTTTTGCTTTAGCAGGTTTTGTTTAGAAAAAAATTCTTTTAAACAAAATCACTTGTTTAGCTTTTTGAAATTAATATTGTACTGAGAAACCTTGCTTTTTTTCTCTCATCTTGCTCTTTTCTAATTCCATGACATTGTAAAGGCTGTAGTCTAAAAGCTCTGGGCCTAGCTTACTCATCTGTAAAATAAGGGAGATGGATGAGGTGATTTTCTGAGCCTTTTCCAATCTAAAATTTCACTGCTTTAATATATATTAAAGTATTTTTATGCTTAATTTATTCAGTTTTGCCCTACATCAATCTAATTCATCAGACAATGATCAAATATTAGCATCCTTTAAACTTAAATCAAAATGAGTGCATTTTTATGCATGTATACTGATAATTCAGTACAAGGAAATCTGAATGATCTGAAAATTTCTTTGGAAATGATATATTCCCATGGTGAATTAGGGTAACAGGTGCTTCATTTCTCAATTCTGCTTTAAGTAGCTACTTCTCAAAATTTATGTTCTGTTGGTCCCTTATGTGAGGATTAACACACAGCAAAATAAAATGATTGCTACAGCCTTGGCTACACATAACTAGACCTATTTTTCCATCTTTAAGGTTACTATAATTCATCTGGCCACTTGTAGTTATATAACTTATGGAAATATGCATCCCAGGCTTCCTCAATTATTTTTATATTCCTTCTGTTCAGTTATTTCCAACTTTCTTGGAACAAAAAGAAGCTACAGACGGCCTCTGACTTATCATGGTTCAGCTTCTGACTTCTCAGCTTTACATGGTGCAATAGCAATGTGATTTTCGTAGAAACTGCACTTTGAATTTTGATCTTTTGCTGGGCTAGCGATACGTGGTACAATACTCTATTGTTATGCTGGGTGGTGGCAAACTGCAGCTGCCAGTCAGCTGTGTAATCATGAAGGTAAACAACCTATACACTTATAACCATTCTGTTTTCCATCTTTAGTATTCAATAAATTACATGAGATATTCAACACTTTATTATAGAATAGCTTTGTGTTAGATGATTTTGTCCAAAAGTAGGCTAATAAAAGAATGGTAGGCTAATGTTCTGAACATGTTTAATTTAAGGTAGGCCAGGCTAAGCTGTGATGTTTGGTAGAACAGGTGTATTAAATGAATTTTCAACTTAAAATGTTTTCAACTTACAATGGGTTTTTCAGGACATAACCCTATTGTAAAATGAGGAAGATTTGTATATGGTTTTCTAATATTGAAATTCTGCCAGAATAAAAAGAAGCAAGAAAACTAGCATAATTTTCAAATTTTTGAGAAAAGAAAATTTGACAATAGGGTCTAACCTAAAAACTATTTATAACTGGTACAAGTAATTTTTATACTTTTTATGAATTCTTATTTCTTAAGACCTTGTGAATGTTATTTCACCGGTAAATTTGGTCTAATTTTCCCCCAATACATTCTCTACTGTACATAGGCAAGGAAAATTAAAGAATAAATTACCTTGACTGGCAATATGTTATTACCCACAATGGTAATTACACACACATATATGTACACAGCACACATACATACACACTCAGAAGCTCCCTAATCCCCTTCATTCAGGGTGAAGTTTTTTGGTTTCATGCAAAGCTACAGACTATTTGAAGAAAATTCTACTAAGATAAGAATACTTTTAAGAAGAGTGATTAGAATAATTAACACAAAATCTACCCTCTTAGCAAGAATTTAAGTAACCAATACAGGATAATTAACTACAGGCATTATGGTGAACAGTAGATCTCTAGGAGTTATTAATTTTGTATGACTGAAATTGTCCCCTTTGACTGTCTCCTTCCCTGTGTCCCCCTACCTCTGTACCTGGTGGTCACTACTCTAATCTTAGAATCTATGAGTTTGACTATTTTAGATTCCTCATATAAGTAAGATTATAGTTGTTCTGTGTTTGGCAAATTACACTTAGCATAATGTCCTCAGGTTCATCCATGTTGTCACATAAGGAAGAATTTCCTTCTTTTTCAAGGCTGAATAATATCCAGTTGTATGTATATAAATTTTCTTTATCCATTTATCCTTGTACAGACATTTACATGCTTCATCTATTGTGAATAATGCTGCAATGAACATAAGAATTCAGGTATGTCTTTGAGATTCTGATTTCAGTTCCTTTGAATAAATATTCAGATTGGAATTACGGGATCATTATGTTCAGTTTTTCATTTTTGAGGAACTTCCATATTGTTTTCTGTAGTGGCTGCACCAAATGCAATTGCTACCAAGATTGTAAATAGGTTCCCTTTTCTCCATAACCTCACCAGCATCTGTTTTATTTACTTTTTAAAAATTTTATTTTTCACTATAGCCATCTAACAGGTATGAGATGATATCTCATTGTGATTTTGATTTGCATTTACCTGATGACTAGTGACGTTGTGTACCTTTTCATACACCTGTTACTCATTTGTGTTATCTTGGAAGAAATATCTATTTAGGCTCTTTACTTATTTTAATTGGATAATTTGATATCTTCTTATTGAGTTATATGAATTCTCTATATATTTTGGATATTAAACTTTTATGAGGTATATGGTTTATACAAATTTTCTCTGAAACTATAGGTTACCTTTTCATTTTGTTGACTATTTACAGTGCTGTGCAAAAGCTTTCTAATTTGATGTAGTGCCATTTGTCTATTTGTGCTTTTGGTGTTATAGCCAAGAAATCATAATGATTTCTTGACATATAGCCAATGTCAAGAAAATATTCCCTATGTTTTCCTTTTTTTTAACCATTTCATGTCTTATGTTTAATTTTTTAATCCATTTTGAGTTGAATTTTGTGTAAGATATAAGGGTCCAATTTCATTATTTTGCAAGTGGAAACCCAGTTTTCCCCACCATCATTTGTCGAAGAGAATATTCTTTCCCCATTGTGTATTCTTGACTGGCTTTTCAGAGATCAGCTGACTGTATATGTGGATTTATTTCTGGGTTCTCTATTCTTTTTCAATGGTCTATATATAGATTTTTATGCCAGTATCAACTTGTTTTAGTTACTTTATCTTTATAATATGTTTTGAAATTAGGAATTGTGATGACTCCAGCTTTGTTCTTCTTACTCAAAATTGCTTTAGCAATTTAAAGGCTCTTTTGGTTCTATATGAATTTTAGGATTGTTTTACTATGTCTGTAAAAATGGCACTGGGATTTTGATAAAATTGCATTAAACCTGTAGATTAAGTATTATGAACATTTAAATAAATGTTGATTTTTCCAAACCTTGAACATGGGATATCTTTGCATTTACTTGTCTTTTGAAATTTGAATTTCATAAATACTTTATAATTTTCAGTGTACCAATTTTTCGCTCACTTGGATTAGTTTATTCCTGAATATTTAATTCTTGTAGTTGCTATTATAAATGAAATTGTTTTCTTTATTTCAGATAGTTTGTTGGTATATAGAAAGGATAGTCGATATGCAGATCAATCAATGAAATATACCACATTAGCACAATGGAGGGGAAAAAAAACACATGATCATCAAATAGCTGCAAGGAAAGCAACTGACAGAATTAACCACATTTTCATGATGGAAGCTGTCAACAAATTAGGTATAGAAGAAACTTGTCTCAACACTGTGAAGGCCATATATGAAAATCCCACAGCATATATCATACTGAATTTTGAAAACTGAAGGATTTTCCTTCAGTATTAGGAACCAAAAAAAAAGACACAAGTAAATAGAAAAAACACCCCATGTTTACAGTTTAGAAGAATTAATATATGTGTGCTCATTCTCACCACCACTATTCCACAAAGTACTAGAAGTCCTAACCAAAGCATTTAAGCATCAAAGAGAAAAATAAATAAAAGCCATCAAAATCAGGAAGGAAGAAATAAAATTACCTGTTTGAAGATGTTTATATCATATGTTTACTTAAACTTAAAGCCTGAAAGACTCCACAAAAAATGTTAGAAATAATAAATTCAGTAAAATCTCAGGATACAAAATCAACATACTATAGTTTTCTTTAAAAGGATCATATATTCTTGATTGTTTTCTACTCCCTCACCTCTTGGGACCTATCAGTTCTCTATTTGATTACATTGGGTCATTATTACTAAGAATCTTTTTTTTTCTTTTTTAATACTTTAGTTTTTTAGAGAAGTTTTGATTTAAAACAAACTTCAGAGGAAGGCACAGGGATTTTCTATATACCCCTTGATGCCTCACCCCATACATGCACAGTGTCATTCACCATCAACATTACTGACCAATATGATACTTTTTTTTTTTTTTTTACAAAAGCTGAAATCATACTGACACATTATATTCACCCAGAGTCCATTGTTTACCTTAGGGTTCACTCTTGATGTTGTAGATTCTGTGGGTTTAGAAAAATATATAATGACATATATCCATCATTATAATTTCCTACAGTGTATTTTCAGTGCCCTGAATTGAATTTAAACATTGTGCTCTGCCTATTCACCCATTTCATCCCTGGAAACTACTGATTTTTTTGTTGTGTCCATAGTTTTGCCTTTTACAGAATATCATATTATTGGAGTCATATAGTATGTAGCCTTCTCAGATTGGGTTCTTTCACTTAAAAATATGCATTTGATGTTCCTCCATGTCTTTTCATGGCTTGATATCTCATTTCCTTTAAAGCATTGAATAATATTCTATTGTCTGGATGTACTTCAGTGTATTTATACATTTACTTATTAAAAGACATCTTGCTTGCTTCCAAGTTTTGGCAATTATGACTAAAAGTGTTATAATATCTGCATGCAAATTTTTGCATGGATACAAGTTTACAACTCCTTTGGGTAGATATTGCAGCATGTGTTTGCTGAATCATATGGTTAAAAATATTTTTAGTTTTGTATGAAAACATAGAAATTCCTTCCAAAATTTCTATGCTATTTTGTAGTTCTATCAGCAATGTATGAGAGTTTCTATTGATGTATAAACCATAATTTGGTGTCAGTGTTCTGGATTTTGGCCATTCTATAGGTGTGTACTGGTATCCATTGCTGTTTTAATTTGTATTTCCCTGGTACCATATGATTTTTAAAATATGTTAATTTTCCTTCTGTATATTTTTTGAGATATCTGTTAAGGTCTTTGACCCTTTTTAAAATCCTGGTGTTATTGTGTTTGTGGGGATGTTTTTGTTTTCTTCATGTAAATTCCAGTTTCATACCATTGTGGTCTGAAAAGATACTTGATGCAATTTCAATTTTTTAATTGATTGAGGCTCTTTTTGTGTGCTAATATGTGATCCATTCTGGAGAACATTCCATGTACATTTGAGAAAGATGTGTATCTTGCTCCTTTTGGGTGGGATGTTTTATAGCTAACTATAAGTCCACCTAGTCTAATGTGTAATTCAGTGCCTCTGTTTCCTTATTTATTTTATGTCTGCATGATCTGTCAAGTGATGTAAGTGGGGTATTAAAACCCCTTAATACAATAATGTTGCTGTCTGTTTTTCCCTTTAGATCTATTAACATTTGTTTTATATGCTTAAGTGCTCCTATGTTGGGTGCATAGATATTTGCAAATTTTATATCCTCTTGTTGGACTGATCCCTTTATCATTATGTAATGCCTTTCTTTGTCTCTTCTTACTTTCTTTGTTTTGAAGTCTATTTTGTCTGATGTAAATACTATTACTGCCTTTTTCTCCCTTTCATTTGCATGAAATACCTTTTCTGTCCCTTCTCTTTCAGTCTATGTACTTAGGTCTGAAATGAGTCTCTGTAGGCAGCCTATAGATTGGTCTAGTTTCTTTATCCATTCTGCTACCCTGTGTCTTTTGATTCGTGCATTTAGCCCATTTACATTTAAGGTAATGATTGATAGGTATATACTTATTGCCATTTTATTAATTGTTTTCTGGTTATTTTAGTAGTTTTTCTCTGTTTCTTTCTTCTTCTTATACCCTTCTCTTGTTATTTGATGGTTTTCTTTAGTGTTTTGCTAAGATTCCTTTTTTTTTAATTTTTTGTCTATCTACTATATGCTTTATGTTTACAGTTACCATAAGGTTCATATATATATAGTTTCCTAAATATATAACAGTCTATGTTAAGTTGATAGTCACTCGATTTTTGAACATATTCTAAAAGTACTGCATTTTTATTCTTTCTCCCCCATTCTTTATGCATAAGATGTCATAATCTATACCTTTTGTGTATCCCTTGACTAATTTTGTGCATAGTTATTTTTACTATAGTTTTTTTAACTTCATGCTGGCTTATTAAGTAATTGGTCTACTACATTTACTGTAGGTTTATTTTCACTGGCTAAAAATACTTAGACTGAAAATATTTACACTCTTCTTAAATATTGTTTTAAGGCTATCTAAAGAAGTCCCTTTAACATATTCTGTAATGCCAGTTTAGTGGTGGTGAATTCCTTTAGTCTTTGTTTACCTGGGAAACTTAATCTTTCCTTCAATTCTGAATGATAAACTTGCTGGGTAAAGAGCTGTTGTTTGTAGGATCTTCCCTTTTAATACTTTAATTATTTCATGCCACTCCCTTCTGGCCTGAAAAGTTTCTGCCAAGAAATATGCTGATAGCCTTATGGAGTTTCCCTTATAGGTAATTGTCCCTTTCTTGATACCTTGGAGATTCTCTCTTTATCTTTAGCCTTTGCCATTATAATTACTATGTGTTGGTGTTGTCTTCCTGGTGTTCATATGTTAGAGACTCTGCACTTCCAGGACCTAGATGTTTATTTCCTTCCCCAGAAAGGGAAGTTTTTAGCTATTAATTTTTCAAAGTGACTTTTTACTCCTTTATCTATCCTCCTTCTGGGACCCCTATTATGTGAATATTGTTTTGTTTGGAGTTGTTCCAGAGCTCTCTTAGCATCTTCTAATTTTTAGAAATTCTTTTTTCTGTTTCTCAGCTTGGTTGTTTTCTTTTTATTTTCCTTCTTATTGATTCTTTCCTCTACTTCTAGTAGTCTGCTATTCATTCCCTCTAATGTATTTTTCATTTCAGTTATTGTATTCTTCAGTCCTGAGTGGCTTTTTTTTCACGTTGTCTATATCTTTGTTGAAGTTCGCACTGAGATCATCAATTCTTTTGCCCAGTCCAGTGAGCATCTTTATGACTGTTTGAATTATTTATGAGGAAGATTTTTCATGACCATTTCATCTAGCTCTTTTTCTGGTGTTTTATTTTGTTCTTTTGTTTGGAACATAGCTCTCTGCCTTCTCATCTTGTCTGTGTTTCTGCATTTCTTCTTTTTTTATCAGATACATCAGTTGTGCCTCCTAGTCTTGAAAGTAATGGCTTTATGAAGATGGCATCCCATGGTGCCCAGAAGTTCAAGACTCTATGCTCATCCAGTTCTCCTTTGCGACTGAGTTGTGGTTGCTCTTGGTGGGTGGTGGGCAGGGCTGCCTTTCTGCCTGTCTGCACACAGCTGGCCTCTGTGTACCCTTTGTGTAATGTGAGGTGCTTCTGCTGAGATTCACTGTCCTCTGCCTGCTGATCAGCAGTGACAGACCACTGTTGGGCGGAGTGTGCCTAGCAGAGTGGGCATGCCATGTTTTGGGTCTTTCTAAGTAATTGCTTTGAGATACTACTGGCTAAGAAATAAGTAAATCATATCCTCAAGTCACACTTGTCAGTTTGGTTGAAGGTGACCATTTCTCTTTCAAATGTTTTCATTCAAGCTTGGGTACATTTCATGGTGAACAGACACACAGACTGCATGTAATGTCAGACAAGTGGGAAGTGGACTGTCCCAAAGTTGACTTGTGGTCCCTTAAGATAGGAAACTTTAATCCAAATTGATTTAAACTCTAAAGAAGTATATTTTACTATTTAATAAATATCTTAGCTCCAAAGTTTTCTGTATTCTGCCTATGGTGCTGGTCTAAAACTCTGCAACTCACATGGCTGATTTGCCATCTTATTTCCTACTGGCCTCTGCCAATAGCAAGATCTAGAGGGAGAAAGAAAAATATGAGGAGGAAGGGACTTGTTCCTGTTCTTGTCAGTAATACTCCTCCTGCAGTGGCAGGTCATTGTGGTAACAGTATTTAGAGCTAGCTCTCAATTTTTTTTAGATACTTGCAGAACTATATTCATCACATTCCTCCAGAGACACCAGCGCAAATTAAGTATGGTGCTGTTCTCCAAAATCTGTATCTTAGTACACAGAAGAACCCTTCCGTCATGCTCAAAGACACAAGCAACCACTGTGTAGCAGTATTTCTCAGATATTTGGGTTCTAGCTCCATGGGGCCTGTTACAGACTGAATGTTTGTGTCCCCTAGAAAGTCATCTGTTGAAGCCTGACCCCTAGTTTGGCTGTATTTGGAGATGAGGCCCTCTAAAAAAAAAGGTTAAATGAGGTCATAGGGTAGGGCCATGATCTGATAGGATTGGTTTGCTTATAAGAAGAGACACCAGATAGCTCACTCACTCTCTTTTTCCATGCACACACTCCATGGAAAGGCAGTGTGAATACAATGAGAAGGCAGCAATTTGCAAGCCAAAGGGTAGCTCTCACCAGAACCAACCTGCCTGGCACCCTGATCTCTGACTTTTAGCCTTTAGAATTATGAGGAAAAAAATTTCTGGTACTTAAGCCACCAGTTTGTGTCATTTTGTTATGATAGCCGAAACAGACAACTACAGGGCTCTTCCCCCAAAATTCGAAGTTTTAATAGTTTCAACTTGCTTCCTTCCATAGCCCTAGCTCTGTGTATTGTAGCTGCCACATCATGCTTGATACCTTAGAAATCTTTTTTTCCCTTTCATTTCTTCAATTTCTAGTTAAGAGTTCTTTATAGTAAATTCTTTCTTTAAGGGCTTCTGGTGTGTTTTTTCCTACTAACTGGCCTTTGATCACAATACTTGAACATACATTCAGAATTTTATTGTTTAGACGTTCATTTAAGTCAGTATTGAAAAAAGACATTTGTGAGACTATTAGAAAACTTTGAAAGCTGAAATTTTGGTGATAATGATAAATACTAATTATTTTAAGTATAATAATGATGTGCTAAAAATTAGAGGTTTATTTTGAAGTATTTATGGATGAATGATATGATGTAGGCTTTGCTTTAAAATTATCCCATGGATACCACAGATGGGGAATTGGAGAGGAAGAAATAAGATCACATGTTCTTAATGACTGAACCTGAGTGATGGGCTCATGGGTGTTCATTGTTCTCTTTACTTTTTTGTATATTTGAAATTTTATTTAGTAAAATGTACATTTTGTGCATATGCATATGTATGTCTGGATATATACATCATCAAAATCTGAAATGCATGTATAAATCCAAACCCTAATGCCTTCTAACTTTGACCGCTGCTATTATCCCTCAATTTCTCCCTGAGAGCTGAGCTTCCACCTTCTTCTCTTGCCTCCATAGAATTTTTCAACAGAGCAGTTAGAATGACTCTATGTTGCCAAATCTGTTCCTTCTACTGGAAACTGTTTGCATTGTATTCAGGGTAAAAATAAAAGATCCTACAATGTTTCATGTGTTCTCCATGGTCTAATCTCAATCCTTCCATTTCTTTTCCCTCATCTCCTTTCTGCCTCCTTTTAAATCCCATCCACTCCAGGCACATTTTACCTCCTTGCTGTTTCTTGTACAACCTGTACTCCTCAATCTTCCTGCAACATACTTCCTCAGATATCTGACTGGACTCCTCACTTCCTGCAGTTTTTCTGTGGCTACAGTATTTAAAATTAGACCACACAAATCTTGATCCTTTTCACTGAGTTCTTTTTTCCCCATTGTATTTAATAATTCTGTAATACACTGTGATAATATGAATTCAAGTAGAGTGACTAGTTTGACAAGTGACTTTTGTCTGGCCTCAGTTCTTAAAGTACAGGTTACATGGATAGGATGACTAAACCGATCTGCGAAATAACAACCTTTCTTCAGCAAAATGTTGAGTCCCCATATCCCTAAAATTCCTCTGGCCTACTCTTCTAGTATAGGGCTGTTAAGATCAGTCCCCACTGTTCAAGAGACCTAGAGGTTCCTGAATTCACTCCAGCTGTCCTGGACATACCAGCCTGTCTCAAGACAGAATTGGAGTGACTGTGCACTCCTGCAAAGGCCTGGTGTATGTTAGTTGTCTTGGCATAAAATATTAACAGGACCACCTTTCATCCTTCTGTTATAAAACTGTTTAAGCTTTGAGAATAAATTATGAGGCAACCTCCCCTAGAAACCTCCCAATCAGTGTTTAAGCTAGCGTGTATAACTGCCACCTAGTGATCTAAAATGGCAGCCAGGACCCAGATATATGTGAAGGATGATGACAATCTGCAGAATTCTTGGTGTGTCAGACCTGTAGTTTACCTAGGCTCCAGTATTATAACAATTTAACCTCAAATGTTATCTGATTAAATATTATTACCATGAATATTGAGTGAAGAAGACATTTATTATACTTAATATGTTTGGGGGAACCATATATTTTAGTTAAGTTTTGTTTCTCTTCTTCCTCTGCATAATAATCACTATAAAAACAGACCTTTTTATGTTTTGTTCATTGTTTTGTCCCCAAAACATGGAAGTGCCAGCACATTGAAGATGCTGAATAAGTATTTGTTGAAAGTAATGGATGTTCTGGAATTCATTTTATACTTGCCGTTTATAAAAGTGATCTCATCATTCTTAATGATACTACTCTTTAATATGCTTTTTTCCCCCCTAAAGACAGAAAAGTCATTTTCAAAATGAAAATGGAATTTTAGCAGAGGCTACTTCTTGTGAAATCTAGTTCATTACCTCTTGCTTGTAAAACATTTAAGTTTCCCCAAATCTCAGTGGTGTCATAGTCTATGTCTTTATGCTATGATTTATTCACTTTTATAAGCTAAATAGTAACTGCAAATTTGCAAAGAGGAACACGTTAAAAGGGAAAAAGATCAATTCATGAGTTTTGGGAATTCCTAAAAAGTATATTGGATGCTATTCAAAAGTTAAACACATAAGAATTCAAATTAAAGTGTTTTCAGAAATAAAATACTATCAACTGAAAAACTTCATATCAGAAGTAAAAAAAAAACATTTTACTTGAAGCTCAATTATTTTTTATAAGATATAAATAATTTTTATAAGATATCCAAATATTTAGTTGTGATCCATGTTTGTATGTACATGTTATGTTGAACTTGAAATAGCAAAATTAGGTAAGTAGGACCAGTTTTGAACCTGGAGAACATTATGTTAAGTGAAATAAGCCACAGGAGGACAAACACTTCATAATTCCATTTACATGATGTGTCTAAAATAGTGAAACTGAGAGAAAAAGAGAATAAAACAATGGATGCCAGGGTCTGGGTAAAGGGAAAGCAGGGAGTCATTGTTCAGTGGGAGTAAAGTTTCAGTTATGGTTGATGAATATGTTCTATAGATATGTACAACATTGTGCATACAGTTAACAATACTGTATTGTCCACTTAAAGATCTGTTAAGCGGGTAGATCTCATGTTAAGTCTTCTTACCACACACAAGAAGAGAGAGGCACAAGGAAGCTTTTGGAGGTTAAAAATATGTGCATTACGTTGGTTGTGTTGATGGTATCACAGGTGTTTGCATTTGGCCAAACTCATCAAATTGTACACAGAAAGTACGTGCAGCTCTTTGTAATCAATCACACCTCATTTAAACCATTAAAAAAAGTTTCTTCTCTATAAGATAATAAAACTGGAGTAACACATATTTAGAACCAGACCTTTTAATTCTTGGTAAAGATTGAATAAAAATGCCTTGACTCTCTACATCTCCTCTCTTTCCATTTTAGATCTAACTGTTGTACTTTGGGAATGAACATTAGGGTGAGGCTCAAAATACTTCTTCATTTATTCCTCATGAGCCAGTAAAAGTCACTTATCTCTACACTTAAGTTTCTTCATGTATGTAATGAGAAGGCAGAACTAAATTTCCTGTCTCTTGCTGAACTAAAATCCAATGATTAAGCCCCTTAGAAATGAAATAAATCAGGTTTTTCATGATAAAATTAGGATTTAAAAGTATAAATGATCTATGTAAGACTCTTGTTACTATTTTATTTCAACCTACTTTTAAGATGTATGTCAGTTCATGCAGTCAATGCAACTGAACTCACATCACTGCAAAATACTGTTGCCTTTATGAGGGCAGATAGAACAAATGTATTCTTTTCATGAAGGTGTTCTTGAACTCTTGTTTTGATCTGCATTTCTGTAAAAATATGTTTTCAGTTTTTCAATAGCCTGAGCTGTAGTTTTCAGAATCTATAGGCCACCTACCTTCCATTCACATGAACAGTCTCAAAATTTTCTTCTGCATTTTCAGGTGGACTGCACAGAATAAAATTTACTGTTACACTGATTTTTGCAATATACAGCTTTTTCTACTGCATAGCCTACCCACAGCCCTAATATGAATACCACCTATTGGTTCAAAGTAAGAGTTTGAATTTTTCATTCATGATTTTTCACATTGGTGGTCTTTTTTCCCAACTAACAGAGTGAGACACAAAGGGGGGCCACATATCTGCCATTCACTTAGGATTATTTGTAAACTGAAACCACACAGGGATGCTGATTTGATAGCTTCTGCAACTCAGTTTGAGTAACTATTAAAACATGCTTGAGAGTCCCCTGTCTCTGGAGCTGCTGTAAAAGAGATTAATTTCCTAACCTGAGTTGTGAATGTTTTTTCTATAGAGTCTAGGGAAATACATGCCATGTAGTTGTGGTACCAGTGGTAATGATAGTTAAATGCACTGGTTTGAGGCTTAACAAACAATATAGTTTTTTCCTCTCCTTTTAACATGGCTTCAGTATGGTGGAACCAACTACCAGACTGTTTGCATATCAAACTTCTCTATGTCCGTCAAACCGACATATACTGCTTCTCTATCTATACAAATATTGAAGCCTATTTGAAAACACACATGGAATTAAGTATGAAATACAGGCACAACAGTAAAAAAAATTCCTCAAATGCAAAGTTTTATTTGGCATATTCTATCTAGGAAACTGTGTTAGTCAGAAAAAATATGAGTTCATAATTTTCCAAAATTTACTTGTTTTATGTTATTTTTGCTTATGTATTTTGTTTGCAATTTATTATGATATACTTTAAATACAAGTAAAATCATAGAATAATAGATAATAAACCATCTTGTAATGAAGAAACAGGTTTCATCCATCACCAATTGTTGGCCAGTCTTTTGTCTTCCTACCCCTCCCACCCAACCTTTCCAAAAATGACTGGAAAATCCAAGCATCATAGGATTTCAACCTGAAGTATTTTAGTATATGCTCCAAAAGTTTTTTAAAAACTTAAAAATATATAATACCCTTTTCACCTAATAGTATCTCTTCAATATATTAAAATTTACTTATTGTTCTAATTACCCTGATTATCTAACAAGTGTTTAATAGTTACTTTGATCAAATTATGATCTAAATTTCACATAATGCACTTATTTAATGTCTTGAAGATTTTCACCTTTTTCTTGATAAGGTTATTTTTTGAAATAAGTATGTATTTCAAAAATACATATTTTTGAAATGTATACACACACACGTATGAAGTGTACAGCTTAATGAATCATTACAAAGTAAACAACTATCATCCAACAAAGAAAGTATCAACTGTATACCAGAATCATCCTCTTAAATCCTCCCCTAAAAGGTAACAACTATTTTGGCTCTGCCACAATAGAGAAGTTTTGTGTAACTACATAATTTCTATAAGGTATGTTTCAAAAAGACAATTGCTGAGTAATAGCATATGTGTATATTAAACTTTAATATATATATATATATCTAAGCCATTTTTCCAAAGTGTTTGTAACAAATTGTACTGCCAACAGCAGTGTATGAAAAATTCGGTATATGAAAAATTTCTTCCATAGCCTTAACAATATTTGCAGTTTACCACTCTTTAAAAATCTTTGTCATGCAAATGAGTATGTAAGGGTGTTTTGTTGTGGTTTAAGTTACATTTGTGTGTGGGTGTTTGTGGGGTAGTTGCTCCCTAACTGCCCTTATCTGGCCATTTAACATATGCCACTTATACAGCCATCTATGAGTAGGGTTCTGATTATGTCACTTGGGTTTGTAAACTTTTAGTCCCTTATTAAATGAAGTCAAATTCCAAAAAGCTGGCTTTAGGTTACTTCTTCCTTAAACTGATCTAACAGAATTCTTGCTGAAGGCAAGCTTGGGTGATAAGATGCTGAGAGTGAGAAGATGAGGTATTTGATCAGATATCAAGGTTGGAGATTTTTAGCAAAACCAGCCTAGAGAATTACTACTAAAACTGGATTAATGGCCAAGAACAGATGTCAAGGATTAGGTCTAGTCAAAAATAGGATTCAGCGGAACCTGACTAAGGTTTGGTTAAGGTGAGAGTCTTTGGCCATGATGGAAACTGGTGTGCCAAGTTTATTAGGGAGAGCTTTTGTGATCAGTTTCTGGGGATCAAGAGAAAGAAGCAGGATTAGGCATAATGAGAAGATACCGTCACATTCAGAACTCAGATCTTCGCTTACAAACTTTGAATTCTGGATATGAATTTAGAATCTTACTGAATTTGGACTGAGGGGCTCAGGTCTTTATACCCTCCCCTCTGTCAGATGTGGATTCAGCGTCCCCTCCCAGCAGGTCGTGATTTGGGTAAAGCATCTCTCGTCAGCAGATACCACACAGGATTTTCAGTACCTGGGCAAAAATCATCCTTATATGAGGGAGATATGAGGAGCCCAGCTTATCATCTATTGCAGCATAAGATCCAAGGAGCTCCAGTTACTCCCTTCCTTATGACGGTAAATTAAAGACAATACACCACAGAGCACACTCTCTTCTAATGGCCAGGCTAGTTAAACTGAGGAGTTAGCCACATTTTCCACCTGCTGGCTGAGAAAAAAAGAAAACTTTTATTAGCAAGAAAAAAAAGTACATGTAAAGAGATCAGAAGAGGCAAGAGAGAAAGCCTTGAACTTGTTCCAATTTTTTTTTCCTTTGTGAAAGGAAAATATCCAGTATTTTGTGATATCTCTTTATATTCTAAGAAATCTGCTTTTTCTTTTGGTTCACAGGAGATTCAGTTACCTTCATATAAAAGACTTCTATTTAATACAATTATCTCTATTGCTTACTAATTGTGGAGACTGGGATATATTATTTAGACATTTTAGACTTAATCTATAAAATAGGGATCATGATAACTATCAGTAAATACAAATTAACTATAAGAGGCTAAATTCCCCCTATTGAAAATATATGGGAAGAGACTCCCCCTTTCCCTTTTATTAGAGCATTTACTTTAGAAAACCTGTGATTTAAGTTCTTTCTGTCTCTTTCAGAATTGTATTTCAGTATTTTTAAAAGCTAAATAGGACTCAGTAAGTGCCAGTAGACTCAGGAATGACTATCTTTCTGAAAGACCTCAGAGCCATCTCCTTGAAATGTAACCACCAAAAAGTGCTCCTGTCTCCCAGTTTTCCTGGGTTCGAGTATAAGACTCACTTCGGCAGGGTCCCTAGTTCCAAGCTGCAAAACTGCCCCTTGTCACAAAGATGCAAGAGGTGTATTTTTACTTTAGATAAACTCAGTTAACTAACAGATGGTGACTGCAGCTACCAAGTAAATTGAGGATGAACTATGTATGAGCCGTGGTGCGATCAGGTCCTCTCACTTGCGTAGTAGTTATTTATCTTGAGAACATGTACGTAATGGGTTGTATCTTCTTGGCTATATGAAAGGTGAGATTTTGTTCTGTTTGCAGTCGTTGAGCAGATTGCGTCTTATGCACATTACCTTCTGTTTGCATGCTTATTCAGTAATAAAATTGTTTTTTTTTCATCTACTGTTGTTGGCAGGTTTCCTGGGTTTGTAAGAGATTTTCTCTATTATGTTTCCTCAACACTACTTAGCTTTCATAACTTTTTTGTGTGTGTATGGTTGCAGATTGTATAAGTAATTATATTATTATTAATATTGTTATTTCTACTAAATCTCACATTGAGAGAAGTTTGAATTTGACTTATTTTTTAATCTCTGAGTATTCATTCTACTTATTCTGATTGCTGAGTATGTATTGACTGAATGAATAAATACATTTCTTCTGAGAGGTTCAGAGCTGCAGTATTGATTCTTTATCTGGGCTAGAAAATCAACAAGTGACAGTGAAACATTTAGTAAATGAATCCTGGAAATATAATAAATTATTGGTTCACTAAATTATTTCAATGCTACATAAATAGGTATATGTTTATTTAACTTTTTATCAACAAATCAGAAATTTAAATTGGACAGGTATATGTGAAGTAAAACTTGTCATGTGAATTTGCTATGTTTTAGGACCCCGTAGGTTGTATTTATATACTCTTCAAAATATTTGACTTAAAAAATAAATTAGTATCACAAGCATTTAAACTAATATTTCCAGATTTAGAATGTTCCTAATGGTTTGTTTTAATAAGCCATATAGAAAAAAATATTTTCTTACTTTTTACTTTGGGGAGGAAAAACTTTCCTCTATCCTTCAAGGTTCTTCTAGTTGATATAAGAATTAAATTGACATAAGACATTAACAAGGAAAAATCAAATTTACTTTCGTACATTTGTGGAATCCACACAGACATGAGATTCCAAAGACAGACAAAATGAGGTATATGTCACCCTAAACTAAGGAGAAAGGGGATTAGGGTTTGGGATTGCAAAGGGAAGCAATTCACAGGAAAACGAAATAATAAATGTTTGATAAAAAAATGTTTGCCTGGCCACATAGAAACAGTGGGGCAGAGAGAGGACTTCGCCCAGGCAAGCCTAGCTAGGTTCCTTCCTGTCTACCACACCCGATTTATCACTTTCCTATTCATATAGCTGCATAGAGTCACACATAGTTATCTATGTTGATAACTCTCTTTCTGGAGCAGGCGTCTATCTAAATTATTTTTATGCAATTAGGGGTAGGTCAAAGTTTCTTCCTGAGTCTTTTGGGCTGTGATTGTTTTATAGCTTAAAATAATGTACATACCAAAGTGGCATGTTTTGGGGCTGCCTACCCTTGGCCCTCACATTCCATAGCCATTAATGATATATTACCTTCTTAATTTGGCTAAAGTTAGAACTCACTTGGACATTGGTTTTTAAGTTTGATAAGGAAGCATGTTCTTATATATTTCCCTGAGACTTGGCACTGAGAACAGCAAACCGAAGACATAAGTAAAAACTGATAGTTGTTAACTGGACACATATCATCTCCACCTTATGCATTCCCAGAAAAAATATATTTTTAGCAGAATGGAAAGGCACATCATCACATACTTATTTTTATTTCATTTATTGCAGTGTATAAGACAAGATATATTCAAGCATCTATACACATACTTCTGCAAATACTCATTTACTGAGCAACTTAGTAAATTGTGAAAAGTATTTTTACCTACAGCAAAGTACCTAGGAGATCAGCAAGACCAATTCTCTTGAAATATTATATGTCATTAAAAATCATAAAACAACATTAAAATATCCCTTTTATAATTTAGCATATGTACTATTGTTTTAAAACTTCTCATCATACACTACTCTGAAGACTTACCTAAGTGAAAAAAAAAGATCATAGAACCTTTTATGTCAAATCAACAAATCAACTTAGTTTCACAGTTTTCTAAAAATCTAAGTGTTTATGCTTATGTAGGTTATGGACATTGGTTGATAAATGATGTGGGTTTACCAACTGCAGTAAATATACCTCTCTTGTGGGTAACCCTGACGAAGGGGAGGCTTGCATGTGTGGCAACAATGGGTATATGGTTCTCTGTGCTTTCCTCTCAATTTTGCTGTGAAGCTAAAAATGCTCTAAAAAATAGAATCTATTAAAAATAAGGATAAGTATTTTAGTTATAACCTTTAGAATTGTTTATTTTCAGTACTAGTGATAAAAATCCTGAGGGCTAAGCTGATGGTGAAGATATTAGGAAAAGTGCTAAAATACCTTTAGGCAGCTTGACAACTTTTGAAATGCTAATAACAACCCCATCTGTTACCTTGAAATTCATTCTTACTAAATTCTCCATCCAGGTATATAAAGCAACCTTCCGTGAACACAAAAATATGAAAACTGAAATGATGCAAACTGTGAAAACAGCTTTATTCTCTACTCTTTGCTTCAACTTTTTCTATGTGGTGTGCAAAGAAGGTAGAATCTTTCCCATCCCTATAAAAATAGCATTTTTAACTTGTTAAAAGGCTGCACAGAAGGCTAATGATACAATCCATTCTATTTCTACACTTTCACTCTAAAATAGCAGAAACAGTGATATCTCCAGGGTGGCTGATATTTTTGTGAGGAGACTCCATAGTGTTTTTAACTGAAGCTTTGATATTGAATCATAATAAGCAGTTTTAAGTCTCTGAAGAGCTGGAGTGTTACTGACAAGATTATGAATAGGGAAGTGAGGAATATATCTGATGTTTATTATCTAGTTGGGGAATTCTTATCCAATATTATTACTTTTACTATTACAGAAATCCTCTTTATTAGAAGAAAATTCTTTAAAAAATTGAAAATATTGTTAAAGTTTATTTTAAGATTCTATTACTATTTATATTTTAGAATTTTAGGCATTTAGGAATTCTTCAATAACATTTTACAAAGCAATGCAGATGATATCATAAGTTTTTAGTTGGGCCAATCTGATCTTAAATAGCATTCCAAAAATACTACATTTTTGCCTTTTTGTCAGTTTTTTCAAAACTAACTTTTAGACCTTGTATTTGTTAGGGTTTTCCACAGTATGGAGAGTCTACCTATCTACCTATCCATCATTTATCATAATATTAGTAGTATTGCATAGGAAGATCACAGTATTCTTACAGTTTCCATTAATGTCCTTGACTTATACATGCCTTTAGCTACTTCATGTGTTTCTCTGTAATACTGAGATGTTGGTAAAAATGGGTAGGAAATATTGAATGTTTTAATTGTGCTGAAATCGTTCCACAAGTACATTTACCCATTTGATCCTACAACAACCTGTAAGGTCTATACTATAGTTTTGTTGGGGAGGAAGAATTTTCCTCTACCATTCAAATTCTTATCGCTGGTCTAAGAATCAAATCAACATGAAACAGATTAACAGGAGAAAAAACCTGAGTTTAATCATATGACATGAGATTCCAAAGACAGGCAAAATGAGGTATATATGTCATCCTAAACTAAGGAGGTAGGGGTCTGGGACTTCAAAGGGAAAGGAAAGAAACTCACAGGACTATTAAAATGTTTGGTAAACCAGTGTTTGCTGGGACACACAGAAAAATGGGGCACAAGGAATTTTAACAAACATACTTTCTAAATTCTTTTCTGTCTACCATACATAGGTCATATTATAATGTGGTTATATATGGTGATAGCTCTCTTCCTGGAGCAGTCCTAGATCTAAATCCTTTTCATGCAGTTATGGGGAAGGCCCAAAGTTTCTTCTGACCTTTTTTCTGAGTCTTTTTGGCCTTGCTTGTTTTCCGTATAATCTGCACGCCTAAGTGGCACATTTTGGAGCCATCTGCCCTTGGTTCCTATAATTTCCATTTTTACAAATGAAGAAACTGAAGCACAGAGAGATTAAATATCTTGTCCAATGCCACACAGCTCATAAGTAGAAAACTAGGACTTGAACTTAACTACTCTGAATGCAGTGCCTACATCTAAACCACTATGTTTACTGCTTCTCTGTAATGTACATTCTGGTCCTTTTCATGATTATATGACACTGTCGTATTGCAGTGACTGTACTTTTACATCTGGTAGCATGTTATAGGTGAAATGTGTAGAAATAAGTACAAAATGCAATCTTTTAAGGCATCTCAAATTGGTGAGAAAGGCATATATTAAAATATAGGATAATCATAATACAGTAGAAACACATAAATGGACATACTCTTTGATGTGCATAATTGTCAAGTTGTCAAGCAGTTCCTAAGCAGCAGCTTGGAGAAAGCTGCTAGGTTGTCTTGTCCCACTTCTGTAGATTTATAAGAGACACAGTGCCCAAATGGATTTAGATAGCTTATTACTTATGGCATATCAGGCAGCTTGAGCTTTGTGTTTACATTATTCTCCCAATCTCCAAGTCCCACTTGCAATTCAGAGGCAGACTCGGGTGGATGCAGCACACGCAAATGGGTATGTACCTTACCTGAGGATCACTGAGTTTAGGAAACCCCAAATCTCATAAGAGTACTTCTGGTAAACTTTCCAGCCTGTTCCTCTGGAAGGATACATTATCTTCAGTATCCTAGGTTATAAGCAAACCTTCAGGGACAGGTAGGGAGAGGTCTTTATCTTTATATCATTGAATATCTCCAAGAAGGGCATTGTTCTTTATCTAGAATTTAGATAAATTTGAGCACATTGACTGTTAATTCCTGGATATGAAAAAACCATGAGAGATTCACGGAGAATTATATCTCAAAGTAGGAAAATCCTAGACATCTTTCACAGAATAAATAAAAGTTAATACTCGAAATTTCTGTGAAAGTTGATCAAGAAGATGAAGCATACACACATGACATCAGAAACACAGATGGAACGATAGTTTCAATGCGACTGGAATACAGGGCAATGTGTTGGCAGATTATGTTGAAAATTCTTCCATTCTTAGTATTTTAGGCCACAATAAAGAGACTGAAGAATTTGGTTTGATCTTAAGAGCAGTTGAGGGCCTTTGGATTCTGTTATACAAGGGCATAGGGAGTCTTTCTTTATAGAATTTAACTCTTTGGAAGTATGCCTAGTAGTAGGACGCTCAAACCTGACCTTGTCATTTCTCCACAAACTGAACAAAATGTAAACAAACCTTACCCAAAGGTAAGCCCTTCAATTCTTATGTTTACTGTACTTTGATATTTATGTTTCCCTTTTCTTTTTCTTTTATCTTAGTTCCTACTTATTTTCTTCCTCCCAAACTTTTATAGTTTGCAAACCAGGAAACCTGATTTTCCATATCTCAGTCACTTTGAGGGCTCCTTTCCTTCACATGTCTCACTTCTCCCTCGCTCTTCTCAAGGGTAGGAATCTCTCATTTCTCACACAGGGCCTGGGAGTAGAGACTATATTCATCTAGATTCCCATTGCTGCTTTCAAATCACATATATCTCATATTCTTAGGAAACTTCTTTCTCCTTTTTGTCATATGAAGTTTGGTTATACACTTTAACTGTTGCCATGCGCACAATTTTTCCATGTTATTGGAAGATTTTGATATATAGCATCACTGTTCTTTTCTATTTGTAATATTGTCCCCTTTTGTTTGTATACCCTTATAGAAATTCCTATAACATCATAAATCCTACTTTTTTGACTTTTAAAAATCCAAAACATTTCAGTTATACTTCATTTCAGCTATTCCCAGACACAGTCGGTATCCAAATATAACAGCATCAGCAGTTACTTTATCCCTAATGTTAAACTAGCTACAACTGCTTTGTTAACAGTCTATTCTTATTCCCTTGTCATTTCGTCCCCCATAAACCACCACCTACTTGATGCTTTGGTTTCCTCCCACTGTAAGGTGTCCTCTTTGTCTTCAATTTCTTCTCTGTGTAGACTAAATCCAAAGTACATAAAATTAATTTCAGTAATGTAAATGCCCCGAACTCTATTGTCTCTTTGCCCTTTTTCACATCTAAGGAAACCACAGTCATAAACTTATCAACTGTTTGTTTTTGCTTATTCAAATCTCTGAGACCTAAAGAAAATCTTCCAAGCAAGTGTACATCAGGAACACTTTGAAATCATAGTGATAAATTTCTAGATCCTAATCAATAATTTACAGAATCACTGATATTTAATTTAAAAGCTTCATGGGATATTATCTCTGAGGTCTTTGATCTAAGTCTAGCAAAACATCCATGAGATTCAGCACATATCCTTTAATCCATTGAGTACTTGCAAACTTAAATAAGAGGGGTTATCCCTTATGAAAACCACAATACAACAATAATATTAATAACAGTCATAAAACAATTAGGATTGTGGATATTTAAAAGTCAAAAACAGGTATTTCATAAATTGATACCAATACAACTTTTATTATTTCAAATAGATTTATCTTTTCCTCTAGTGTCTCTGGATATGGAAATTCCAAGTCCAGTAATTAATATTTATTCCTTAATCCAAAATTTACTTATTTTATATGTATTTTCTTTGAAGTATAATTCTCAAGTTTGTTTTGGTGTGTGTTTGTGTGTGGTTAATACCCAGGTTTATATTCATATACTATGGTATACAGCTTGAGCGTACTTAATATACCTATTATTAGGACCTTTAAGGTTATCATCATGGCAGAAATGTTCTCATTTCTCTTTTGTTGAATATAAGATATCAGATGGCAAGGTCCTTGTCTAAAATATTCTTTTATGGCCTTGCATTAACAGAAGAGTATCTAATAACTTCAAAAATGGTGATAATTTAAATATATCCCCTAAATTTTGCCGACCTTGCTCTTACCCCTTCTTACACTCCTTTTACAGATGAACATGCAAACAAGCCACTTTTCAGAACAGGAAAAATTCCTTATCTTGCTAGCATAATACAAAGCATGTTTACCTAAGCTTCATCTAATGTAAGAGACCAAGACAAACTCCTCCAAAAGGATAAAATATGCCTTCTGGGAAATTTTTAGAAAGCATATAAAGATTTGTTCTTAAGATATTAGAAACACATTTGGGTATAGTGCATAGTGATGCTTAAGATATTTTTCCCCCTTTATATGAGCATCAACTTTTCAGTAAGACTTGCTAAATTTGAAATTTCATTTATACACTTTGTTTTTAAATATAATGGTTTGATTAAACTAAACCTTATGCATATATCATGTGGAAGAAGTAACCTTTATTTCCTGGTCGAATCAGAGATAATCCAGTGATTTTTTTCTTCCTAAATAACATCAGCTTCTGGAAGAAATAACCATTAACTCTCTTAATAAGAAACCCAGTTCTATAAATGGGTGAATTTAAAAAATGAGAAGCAAGATATGGATAGGAAGAATTAATATTGTCAGAATGGCCATTTTCCCCAAAGCAATTTACAGATTCAATGCAATCCCTATCAAAATTCCAATAGCATTTTTCAATGAACTAGACAAATAGTTCTAAAATCATAGGGAACCACAAAAGACCCCAAACAGCAGAAGCAATCCTGAGGAAGAAGAAGAAGCTGTGGGGATTAGGCTCCCTGACTTCAAGCTATATCACAAAGCAACAGTAATTAAAACAATTTGTTACTCACACAGGAACAGACCCATAGATGAATGGAACAGAATAGAGTCCAGATACAAATGAACACATATACGGTCATTTTATATATGATAAAGGAGCCATGAATACACAATGGGGAAAAGACAGCCTCTTCAACAACTGGTGTTGGCAAAACTGGACAGCTATATGCAGGAGAATGAAACTGAAATACTGCCTAACTCCATACACAAAAGTAAACTCAAAATGGATAAAAGACCTGAATGTAAGTCATGAAACCATAAAACTCTTAGAAGAAAACATAGCCAAAAATCTCTTGAACATAAGTTTGAGCAACTTTTCCTAGATACATCTCAGGCAAGGGAAACAAAATAAAAAGTGAAGAAGTGGGACTACATGAAACTAAAAAGTTTCTGTACAGCAAATGACACCATCAGGAGAACAAAAGGCATTCTACAGTATGGGAGAATATATTCATAAATGATTTACCTGAAATATATAAAGAACTCATATGCCTCAACACCAAAAAAAAATAAGCCAAATAAAAAATGAGCAGAGGACCCAAAAAGACATTTCTCCAGAGAAGAAATACAGATGGCCAACAGGTACCTGTAAAGATGCTCCACATTGTTAATCATCAGGCAAATGCAAAACAAAACCACAATGAGACATCACCTCATACCAGTTAGAATGGCCACTATCCGAAAGACAAGAAATAACAAGTGTTGGTGAGGATGTGGAGAGATGGGAACCCTCCTACACTGTTGGTGGGAATGCAGCCACTGTCCATAAAAACTAAAAATAGGAATATCATTTGACCCAGTAATTCCACTTCTAGGATTTTACCCATAGAAAACAAAATCCCTGATTCAAAAAATATATGCACCCCAATAGATAAATGGATCAAGAAGATGTGGTACCTACACACAATGGAATATTATTTGGTCATTAAAAAAAAAGAAATTTTGCCATTTGCAACAACATGGATATATCTAGAGGGTATTATGCTCAGTGAAATAAGCCATGCAGAGAAAGACAAATACCATATGATTTCATTTATTTGTGGGATATAAATACAAAGCAAAACAGAATAAACAAACACAGCAGTAGACTCATAAACACTGAGAAATGACTGGTGATTACCATGGGGGAGGTATTGGGGTGGTTGGGTGGGGAATTTGCTGGGGATAAAGGGGCACAAAAGTTGTCATTTGTAATGTGACTTGGTCATGGGGATAGTACAGCATGGAGAATATAGTCAATGATTCTGTGACATCTTCCTATGTTGACAGATAGTAGCTGTACTAGTGGGGGTGTGGATTTAATTATATGGGTAACCATTGAATGAGTGTGTTGCACACTTGAAACTAATATAAGATTGTATATCAACTGTCCTTCAATAAGAAAAAAAAAGCAAGAGAAAAAAACAGTGTTTTTAAAACATAAAGGAAGAAAATTATCATATGTTTAGCAAATCAATAATATGGCCTGCATAAAAACCTGCTTGATGACTCTACTTTTTTCTATGTTAAACATTAAAGATTACATTAGTGATTAAAAAATAATTTGTTTAAAATCTAACAACTCTTTAACTCTTCAAATTAACAGAAACTAATAAATTCTACTTTTTTTGAAGTTAAAGTATTTGTTATCACTGTTTCTCTAAATGTTTATTTCATTCTCTCTTTTTTTTATTGTTCTGATTTCCCCATGGTATCAAAATAGTCCCTTAAGTTACCACATACTTTGACAAGTCTGGTGCTCAAATGTATAATCAATTTAGTTTCATATTTCTCCTGTTTCAAATTTCCATAAAGAAAAAAGTATGATTGTTTGACCTCTTGAACCTATGGGCTTTCATTAGGCAGGTATCTCCTTTTGGTTCAATAATACTCATAAGTTGATCTTTATCATAGGATTCTGACCAAGATTTGAGATAATGACATTAAAATGGTTCCCAAAGTGATGGACATTAAAATATTATAACTACTATTAATGCCAACCTGAATAATATTGTTCATAGAGATAGTAATAAATGGAATAACTGTTGGGTGTAGGAAAAAAATGAATGAAAACATCAAAATTAGCCATTCAAAATCAAGCAGACAGAAAGAAAACCATAAAAGAAAGCTAAAAAGTCACTAAAATGAAATTAGAAATAAAATTGTAAAATGACATTATAAGTACAAGTGCTAGAACATTGATAATATTACCATCGTTGATTAATACAAGAGAAATAAAAATATCAAATGTTTGAAATGAAAGGGATATATAAACACCTATCATTTGATGGGTGACAAAAAATTAATATTAAAAAAATGTTTTAAAAAATAAAAATCAACAATTTCTTTTTAAAGATGTGTGACTTTAAACAAGTCATTTAATCTTTTCGAACTTCATTTTCTTCATATAGATATGGAGATAGAATTTGAGTACTTTGTGCATATCCTAGATTGTAAAGGTATCCAGTATGTGTATAATAATGATAATTAGCATTTTATGTTTATTACATTTTGCTAAATTACTTATATTTAGCTAGTTGTTTTTTATAAAACAATTTTATTGAAATATAATTGGAATAAAAGAAACATTATATATCAAGTGTGTATTTGATAAGTGTTGTAATTTTGTTAAATCAACGTTTATTAAGTAGAGCCCCAGAGGGTTGGTTGGTGAGGTGCAGTTCTCAAAAAAGACTGTAAGAGAAATTGGAATAGAAAAGTTTATGCAGATACTGAAGGAGGTGCACAGAACGCCTCGAGGTACCACATGGGGAAGTCAAAGCAGATGGCAGTCAGAGAATCAGGACCTGGGACACATGCCCTTATTTGGGACCAAGGGTAAAGTGCTTTGGAGTTCCTAGGATAAGATTGGATTGCTCATTTCAACCCAAAAACTGTAATTTTGGTAAGCTTTGCAGGGGTCCTACCTAGGAGGTGCACAAGGGAAGGCCCTGGGAGGCACAAGAGACTGTTTACACATGGGCTGTTGGAACAGTCAGTCAGGAACTTATGTTTACTTTACTGTGGGCTCTTATCTGGGGCATATGCTTGCATCAGAGGCTAGTTTCAGTTTAAGACCCCCACAGCCCACTTGGTCAGACCAAATGGATACTGCGGAAGCAATACCATGCAGTAACTCAACTCTCAACAATAAATTATGGCATGTATACATCAAAGAAACAATCACCACAATCAGATAAGGAAAATATCCATTATCTACAAAAGTTTCCTCAGATACTTTTGTAATCTTTTCCTCCCCTGCCTTCCTGAATCTACCCCTACTGTCCATACTTATCCCCAAAGCATTTCTGTCACTAGAACTTGGTTTGCATTCCTTGGAATTTTATATAAATAGAATCATCTAATATGCAGTAGTTTTGGTTTAGCCTATTTTATTCAGCATAATTATTTTGAGATTCATCCATATTTCAATAGTTAATTGCTGTTTATTCCTGAGTAGTATTCCATTGCATGGATGCTACAGTTTGTTTATCCATGCACACGTTGATGGACACTTGGATTGTTCCCAGTTTTGGGGGAGTACAGGTAAAGCTATAATGAACTTTTTTTTTGTGTGTAATTTCTAGATACTTATATTTCATTTCTCTTGGGTAAATATATAGGAGTGGAATGGGGTATATGTATCTTTTTAAGACTGCTAAACTGTTTTCCAGAGTGGCTTTCCCATTTAATAGACGCATCCATAGTGTGTGAAAGCTCTAGTTCCTTTATGTCTCAGCCAAAACTTGGTATGGTCAGTGTTTTTCATGTTCGCCCTTCTAGTAGGTCTGTAGTCACCTGTGGGGGGGTGTGTGTTAAAGACTTAATTTTTAAGCAGTTTTAGGTTTCCATTAAATTTAAGAGGAAGGTACAAAAATTTCCCATATGCTCCTGCCCAATACATGCATAGTCTCATTTACTATCAACACTACTCAATACAGTGGAAATTTTTTGTTGTTGTTTTTGTTTGTTTTTCATCCAAGGACAAAGCTGCAATGATGCATAACAGTCACCCAAAGTCCATAGTTTTACCTTAGAACTCACTCTTGGTGTTGTATACTCAATGGATTTGGGCACATCTATGACATATATCATCATAGTATACAAAGTATTTTTAGTGCCCTAAAATTCCTCTGTTCCCTGACTGTTCATCTCTGTCTCTCTACCACCCTACCCCTGGAACCCACTGATTTTTTTTTACTGTCTCCATAGTTTTGCCTTTTCCAGAATTTCATATGGTTGAATTCATACAGTACAGATGTATGTACTCCTCTTTCACTTATTAATATGCACTTAAGTTTCCTCCATATCATTTCTGGATTGATCATTTATTTTTAGCACTGAGTAATATTCCATTGACTGGATATACCACATTTTATGTATCCATTGACTGACTGAATGACATCTTGTTTGGTTCCAAGTTTTGCAAATTATGAATAAAGCTCCTACAAACATGTATGTGCAGGTTTTTGTGTGGACATAAGTTTTCATCTCCTTTGTGTAAACGCCAAGGCATGCAATGGTTGGGTCACATGGTAAAAGTATATTTAGTTTTGTGAGAAACCACCAAACTGTCTTCCAAAGTGGATGTACAATTTTCATTTCCACCAGCAACATATGAAAATTCCTGTTGCTCCACATTCTTGTCAGCATTTGCTACTGTCAGTGTTCTGGATTTTGGCCTAATAGGTGTGACTTACTCCAGAACCAGTTGTTGAAAAGTCTATCCTTTTCCACTAAATTTCCTCACATTTTAACTGAGAAGCAATTGTTTAAATATGAGTCTATTTCCACACTGTGCCTTTTTAATTCATTTTTCTATGTTCATTCAAACACTTTTCATAATGTCTCAAAATCAAGTATTTTTCCTACTGTTCCTTTTCAAAATTCCTTTGGTTCTTCCAGATTCTTTAATTTGACCTGTGGATGTTAGAATCAGTTTGCCCATCCCCTTAGAAAGGCTCCTGAGATTCTTCCTGGGAATGCACTGTTGTTTTAGATCATTTGGGGAGAACTGATACCTTGACATTAAGCCTTCTGACTAAGAACATGTTTCTCCTTTTATTTAGGCTTAGTTTGATTTCTCTCCATTATAGATTGTAACTATCAGCATACAGTTTTTCTTTTGTATCAGAAGCCTGCCATCCTTGGAGACCAGTTTTCTGAATTAAATTTCCTCTGTTTTAAAATACTGAGAGTTGTTTCTATTTTCCTGTTTTGACCGTTACAGAATCACTTAGCAGCTTCTCAGCTCTTTTAGTTCCTTATTAATTAAAAGCAGCATTTTGAGGAAGTCAACATGAGCAGTCCTCTGAACTAGAAATCAATCTAATGGTTAAACAGTGACCATAGCAATTACTTAGACTTCCTTCCATTGTAAATAGACTGATTCTGAGTTCAAAGGGATTTATTAAAATAGAGAATGTACATATCATTCAGAGACTATGGTAGATATATATGTGTATGCATATATATATATGCATACACATATATATCAGAATATCAGAGATAGATTGACAATTTTATTAAACTTAGAAGAAAATGTGAGAAACTAAGTCATAGGTGTTTCTTTTTATGTCACAAAGATTCATCTTAAGCACTAAGAAGTAGTTTATAATTGTAGAAAGCTACAATAGCCATCAGAAACAAATATTTTAGTTATAATGAGCACTCCTGAAAAGATGAGTGTAACTTTGCAAGTTAGAAATGGAGAAAATACTTTTTTAAGTTGATGAAACTGCTTGAAAAAGCACTAGATTATAAAATTTGAAAGGGTTTTTGTCGGTTTGTTTTCTTGAAATATAATGTGGTCTGATGGGGGTTGAGAAAGGAAGGGCATGAGATCAGATTATGATGGACCTGTATTGTTCTGCATAGGAGTTTCATTTTATTCTTCATGTGACAATCAAATATTAAATACTTTTATTCGTGAGTGGCTAAATCAAGCATGCATTTTAGGACCAAAGAATGAGAAGAGCAAGCACAGACACTGAGCGCCGTTATGAAGTACTAGAAATATTTCTAATAAGGGGATTATACAGGACAATGAGAATGGAAATGGGAGACCATCAGGGATTTGCTTTACAGAGAAGGAACACAATAAATGTAACTTTGACAGTACCGTGTTTTGCTATTTGGCCTTTCATTCTCTGAATTCTAAGAGAGTATTATGTTTCTGTAATACAAACAAGAAATCAGGCCATCATTAAAATGATGCATTCATTGATGTATACATTCATTTAAACTGCTTAATTTAATAATGTGTTAATATGTGTTTGGTAATGCTAACTTGCTTAATTTCCTAACCACTCAGCAGCTATTGGGATGTGAACCAGTACTTTTATCCCAAATACTTAAGGGAGGCCTGAAGAACTTACACTGAGAAAACCTTATTTCAGTTTAAATAACTGTAAATCATAAATAATTGAAAATAAGTTCTTTGGAATATTTTATATTTTTAAACTTTTCAAAAATCTTTACTTTTGGCTTCCAATTAGTACGAATTAATGAGGTTCTTGCTATAAAATTCATTCCAATTTTCTCTCTAATCAGAATTCATTCTTGCCTGGGATGATGGTGTGGTTTGGTTGATTGACTATTATGCTCTCTGTGTTTTCTCCACTCACAGGTCAATTAACTCTTTTGCTTCAGCTCCCCTGTTTGCAAAATGGCTCTCTTATTGCTTGTAATTCAGCTTCTCACAGGAGTGCTGTGAAGTATAATGAAGAAGGAAGTAGCACTGATAAATTGAAATTGAATGGAATTGAGGATTTAAGGATCTATGATTTGCACCTGGTCTTGCTAGTTAAGAAACACTGTAAATTAAACAACTTTTTCTAGACCCAAATTGTCCTTGTATAAAATAATGGAATGAATTTTGCTATTATTAGTTGGAAAGACTAAGTACCACCTGTGAGAGGAGTAAAAAGGGGAAATATAGCCAGAAGTAAAAGTAAAGAATATTTTATTTGAGACACTGAAGGAAAATTATTTTGGAAAGAAAAAAAAGAGTGAAGGAGAGAAGTTGGTAAGGAACATCAGCAAATCCTGTACTTTAAGAGGCAGAAGACAGAATCTGGGTCTCATTTCCTGAGGCAGCTGAGGGCATGTGACAGGAATATTGGAAACTAGGAAGTAAGATGTGGAAAGAGCTGGCAGTATGAGTGTGTGACAAGGTAGAATAAGTGGGAGCGGATCTTCCTAGTAATGGCTTGGCTACCTGTTGATTCTCATCTAGACAAAGAGGTGAAAAAGATGAGTCAAGAGAAAAAAACCCATAGAAAGAGCAGAGAGGAGTCACCAGAACATCTAAAGGCCATCCTTAATCTGAAGACGCTCAGTGGAAATGGCAATGGGTGGCCCCTTGGGTGACTTGAAGGATGTTAAAGAAAGCTTTCTCAGGTACTAGGTATGGGAGCGCATTCTGTGAATTGTAGAAATGTATGGTTGTGTTCAAAAGAACCTAGAAGGAAGGTGATTGAATTCAAGAAATACTGGATGTTCTGTTATTTATTCTAGAAACTATATGCATTGGTATTAATGTTATTTAGCAGAGCAAGGGTAAAGTGTCTTTACCTATTTAGAGTTTTGTTGCTTCCTTAGATGAAAAGTTCCTATTTAAGAGAGGAACTTCATTGTTATTCATGAGAATTTCAATGTGATTATAGGAATGTGAAATAAGGCTGAACATAATAAGAAAGTTAATAATATCTCATTATTAATCACCCCTTTATTCTAGAGTAAGAAAAACTATCACAAGTGTTTTTAGTGGCTTGACAGCACCATAAATATAGACAGATCAACCAGAAAGAAAATAAATAAGGAAACAGAGGCACTGAACATTAGACCAGATGGACTTAACAGACATCTACAGAACATTCCACCAAAAAGCAGCAAGAAACACATTTCTCTCAAGTGTACATGAACATTATCCAGAACAGATCACATACTAGGCCACATAAAGAGCATCAATAAATTCAAAAATATTGAAAACAAAAGTCAAGTGAATGTGTCACATACTTAAGTATAGACCTGTGTCCGAGGAGGATAACACCAAAGAGATTTTCATATCAGCATATACTGGTAGCATTGAAAATAGAGAAAACTGTTGCATGACTACTTAATCTTACTCAGGTCAATTTGAAAAGTCAAAGATTTGTATTAGAATTTCAAAGATGAATACATATAAAAAATGTTTTTTTCTTAAAAATTCATGTACTATTCTTTAACAAGTTTTGTTCTTGTGAAGTAGGGAAAAAATGAAATGTAATTTAATCTCATTATATGGAAGTATCACCAATACAGCAGTTGTAAACCAATGTGCTTATTAGAAGTTCATTTGACATCTATTCAGTGAACCATAAGCATTATCATTCTCTTGCACTTTTTTTAAAATTTATTTTTATTTATTTTTTATTTTGGTACAGTTAATGTACAATCACTTGAACAACAGTATGGTTACTAGACCCCCTATTATCAAGTCCCCCCCACATACCCCATTAGAGTCACTGTCCATCACCATAGTAAGATGCTATAGAATCATTACTTGTCTTCTCTGTAAATACTGCCTTTCCCGTGTCCCCCCGCTGCAACATTACATGTGCTAATCGTAATGCCCCTTTCCCCCCTTATTCCTCCCTTCCCACCCATCCTCCCCAGTCCCTTTCCCTTTGGTAACTGTTAGTTCATTCTTGGGTTCTGTGAGTCTACTGCCATTTTGTTCCTTCAGTATTTTCTTGTTCTTATACTCCACAGATAGGTGAAATCATTTGATACTTGTCCCTCTCACCTCACCCACTTCACTAAGCATAACACCCTCTAACTCCATCCATGATGTTGCAAATGGTAGGAATTGTTTTCTTCTTATGGATGAATAATTCCACTGTGTATATGAACCACATCTTCTTTATCCATTCATCTACTGATGGACACTTAGGTTGCTTCCATTTCTTGGCTATTGTAAATAGTGCTGTGATAAACAGGGGTGCAGATGTCTTTTTCAAACTGCACTGCTGCTTTCTTAGGGTAATTTCCTAGGAGTGGAATTCCTGGGTCAAATGGTGTTTCTATTTTAAGTTTTTTGGGGAACCTCCATACTGCTTTCCACAATGGTTGAACTAGTTTACATTCCCACCAGCAGTGTAGCAGGGTTCCGTTTTCTCCACATCCTCGCCAACATTTGTTGTTGTTTGTCTTTTGGATGTTGGCCATCCTAACTGGTGTGAGGTGATATCTCATTGTGGTTTTAATTTGCATTTCTCTGATGATTAGGGACGTGGAGCATCTTTTCATGTGCTTGTTGGCCATCTGAATTTCTTCTTTGAAGTGTCTGTTCAGCTCCTCTGCCCATTTTTTTAATTGACTTACTTGCTTTTTGTTTGTTGAGGTGCATGAGCTCTTTATATATTTTGGATGTCAACCCCTTATTGGATATGTCATTATTGAATGAATTCTCCCATACTGTAGGATGTCTTTTTGTTCTACTGATGGTGTCCTTTGCTGTACAGAAGCTTTTTAGTTTAATATAGTCCCACTTGTTCATTTTGCTTTTGTTTCCCTTGCCTGGGGAGATATGTTCATGAAGAGATTGCTCATGTTTATGTCCAAGAAATTTTTGCCTATGTTTTTTTCTAAGAATTTTATGGTTTCATGATTATATTCAGGTCTTTGATCCATTTTGAGTTTACTTTTGTGTATGGGGTTAGACAGTAATCATTTTCATTCTCTTACATGTCATTGTCCAGTTTTGCCAAAACCAGCTGTTGAAGAGGCTATCATTTCCCCATTGTATATCCATGGCTCCTTTATCGTATATTAATTGACCATATATGCTTTGGTTTATACCTGGCCTCTCTATTCCGCTCCACTGGTCTATGGGTCAGTTCTTGTGCCAGTATCAATTTTTTTTGATTAGTGTGGCTTTGTAGTAGAGCTTGAAGCGAGGGAGCATAATTAACCCTTCTTTATTCTTCCTTCTCAGTATAGCTTTGGCTATTCGGCGTCTTTTGTCATTCCATATGAATATTAAAACTATTTGCTCTAGTTCATTGAAGAATGCTGTTGGTATTTTCATAGGGATTGCATTGAATCTGTAGATTCCTTTAGGCAGGATGGCCATTTTGACAATACTAATTCTTCCTAGCCAAGAGCATGGGATGAATTTCCATTTATTAGTGTCGTCTTTAATTTCTCTTAAGAGTGTAGTTTTCAGGGTATAGGTCTTTCACTTCCTTGGTTAGGTTTATTCCTAGGTATTTTATTCTTTTTGATGCATTGTTAATGGAATTGTTTTCCTGATTTCTCTTTCTGCTAGTTCACCGTTAGTATATAGGAATGCAACAGATTTCTGTGTATTAATTTTTGTATCCCGCAACTTTGCTGAATTCAGATATTAGATCTAGTAGTTTTGGAGTGGATTCATTAGGGTTTTTAATGTACAATATCATGTCATCGGCAAACAGGGACAGTTTGACTTCTTCCTTGCCAATCTGGATGCCTTTTATTTCTCTGTGTTGTCTGATTGCCCTGGCTAGTGGATGACGTTGATGTATTTGCGAATGTTGTGCCATCCTTGCATCACCAGGATGAATCCCTCTTGACCATGATGGATGATCTTTTTGATGTATTTTTGAATTTGGTTTGCTAATCTTTGTTGAGTATTTTTGCATCTATGTTCATCAGGGATATTGGTCTGTAATTTTCTTTTTTTGTGGTGTCTTTGCCTAGTTTTGGTATTAGAGTGATGTTGGTCTGTTGGTCTCACAGAATGAGTTTGGGAGTATTCCCTCCTGTTCTACTTTTTGGAACACTTTAAGGAGGGTGGGTATTAGGTCTTCACTAAATGTTTGACAAAATTCAGCAGTGAAACCATGTGGTACAGACATTTTGTTCTTAGGTAGTTTTTTGATTACCAATTCTATTTCTTTGCTGGTAATTGGTCTGTTCAGATTTTCTGTTTCTTCCTGGGTCAGCCTTGGAAGGTTGTATTTTTCTAGAAAGTTGTCCATTTTTTCTAGGTTAATCAGTTTGTTACAATATAATTTTTCATTGTATTCACTCATAATTCTTTGTATTTCTGTGGTTTCCATAGACATTTTTCCTTTCTTATTTCTGATTCTGTTTATGTGTGTAGTCTCTCTTTTTTTCTTGATAAGTCTGGCTAAGGGTTTATCTATTTTGTTTATTTTCTCAAAGAACCAGCCCTGCTTTCATTGATTCTTTCTATTGTTTTTTTCTTCTCAATTTTATTTATTTCTGCTTTAATCAGTATTATGTCCCTCCTACTGACTTTTGGCCTCATTTGTTCTTCCTTTTCCAGTTTCATTAATTGTAATTTTTGACTGTTCATTCGGATTTTTCTTCTTTCCTGAGGTAGGTCTGTATTGCAGTATATTTCCCTCTTAGCATGGCCTTTGCTGTGTCCCACAGATTTTGTGGTGTTGAATTATTGTTGTCATTTGTCTCCATATATTGCTTGATCTCTGTTTTTATTTGGTCATTGATCCATTGATTATTTAGGAGCATGTTATTAAGGCTCCATGTGTTTGTGGGCTTTTTATTTCTTTGTGAAATTTATTTCTAGTTTGATACTTCTGTGATCTGAGGAGCTGGTTGGTACAATTTCAATCTTTTTAAATTTACTGAGGTTGTTTTTGTGGCCTATTATATGATCTATTCTTGAAAATGTTCCATGTGCATTTGAGAAGAATGTGTATCTGTTGCTTTTGGATGGAGTGTTCTGTAGATATCCGTTAGGTCCATCTGTTCCAATATGTTGTTCAGTGCCTCTGTCCCTTTACTTATTTTCTGTCTGGTTGATCTGTCCTTTGGACTGAGTGGTGTGTTGAAGTCTCCTAAAATGAATGCATTGCATTCTATTTCCCCCTTTAATTCTGTTAGTATTTGTTTCACATATGTAGGTGGTCCTGTGTTGGGTGCATAGATATTTATAATAGTTATATCCTCTTATTGGACTGATCGTTTTATCATTATGTAAAGTCCTTCTTTGTCTCTTGTGACTTTCCTTGTTTTGAAGTCTACTTTGTCTGATACAAGTACTGTAACTCCTGCTTTTTTCTCACGATTTAGTTGCATGAAATATCTTTTTTCATATCTTTACTTTCAGTCTGTGTATGTCTTTGGCTTTGAAGTGAGTCTCTTGTAGGCAGCATATAAATGGATCGTCTTTTTTTTTTAATCTATTCAGTAAATCTATGTCTTTTGATTGGAGCGTTCAGTCCATTTACTTTTAGGGTGATTATCAGTAGGTATGTACTTATTGCCATTGCGGGCTTTAGATTCATGGTTACCAAAGGTTCAAGTGTAATTCCTTTACTATCTAACAGTCTAATTTAATTCACTTCATATGCTATTACAAACACAACCTAAAGCTTCCATTTTTTCCTCCTTTTTCTTCCTCCTTCATTCTTTATATGTTATGAATCATATTCTGTACTCTTTGTCTATCCCTTGGGTGACATCTATTTAGTCTTAGGAATACTTCCCTCTATAGGAATCCCTCCAAAATGCACTGTAGAGTTGGTTTGTGGGAGGTAAATTCTCTCAGCTTTTGCTTATCTGTACATTGTTTAATCCCTCCTTCAAATTTAATTTTAACCTTGTGGGGTATAGTATTCTTTGTTCAAGGCCCTTCTGCTTCTTTGCATTAAGTATATCATGCCACTCCCTTCTGGCCTGTAAGATTTCTGTTGAGAAGTCTGGTGATAACCTGATGGGTTTTCCTTTGTATGTGATCTTTTTTCTCTCACTAGCTGCTTTTAAAAGTCTGTCTTTGTCCTTGATGTTTGCCATTTTAATTATTATATGTCTTAATGTTGTCTTCCTTGGGTCCCTTGTTTTGGGAGATATATGCACCTCCATGGCTTGAGAGACTATCTCCTCCCCGGATTGGGGAAGTTTTTGGCAATTACCTCCTCAATGACATCTTCTATCCCTTTTTTCTCTCTTCTTTTGGTACCCCTATAATGCGAATATTGTTCCGTTTGGATTGGTCACATAGTTCTCTCACTATTTTTTCATTCTTAGAGATTCTTTTTTCTCTCTGTGCCTCAGCTTCTTTGTATTCATCTTCTTTAATTTCTATTCCATTTACTGTCTCTTCTACTACATCTAATCTGCTTTTAAATTCCTCCATTGTATGTTTCATTTCAGATATGGAATTTCTTAATGATTGAATCTCCGACTTAATTCATTCCTGAGTTCTTGAATAATTTTTGTACCTCCATAAGCATGTTTATAATTTTTATTTTGAACTCTCTTTCAGGAAGATTAATGAGTTCAGTTTCATTTGGCCCTTTTACTGGGGTTTGTGAGATTTTGATCTGAGCCAGGTTCTTTCATATTTCTATGTGGTGCCCTGTATTGCCCAGAAACTCCAGTCTCTGGAGCTGCTCAGCCCCTTGAGTGAGGTTGGAGGTCACTGGGGAGTGGAGCTGGTGCCTGGGGGAAGGAAAGATCTGTTTCCTGATTCCCATCTGCGGTGCCTGTCTCCAGTGTCAGAGCCAGTGGTCCAAGCACACACATGTAAGCCTCTGTGCTTTGCGTCTCTAGCTGTTGTAGGCGGGGCCTCCCTCTGGCTGGCCTGGTGCCAGCACAGTGACTGCCAGTTTGTGAACCGGTGCTGGGAGGCTAGGAGGAAGTTTCAGCAGGCTGCGTGTCACAGTGGGGGGGGGGGGGCCTCAGAACTGAGTAGGCAGTCAAGGGGATGGAGTACCTGAAGCTCCTCAAAGTTCCCAACCAGCTGGGCAGAGCATGTCCAGAGTACCTTGTCCAGCTCTCCCTTCTCCCTCACAGCAAGCTCCATGGAAACCCCGCCCCTTTAGCAGCCCTCTCGCTGCTAGGAAGTCTCTCAGACCACCCACCCTTCCTCTGACACAGAGCTGCTGGATGTGGATCCCCTCCTCCACAAATGGCCAGAATGTCAGTCTCTCAAGCACTCTGCTTGTCTGAGTTCCCCAACGTCCAGAGCACCACACACTATAGGCTTCTGCTCACAAAGCAGATCTCCAGGGCTAGGTGCTCAGCAGTCCCAAACTTCTACCTGCTCCCCGCTCCATTTCTCTTCCTCTCACTGGTGAACTGGGATGGGGAAGAGCTTGGGTCCTGCCAGATTAAATTTTTTGTACATTACCCTGTTTCGTGAGGTCTGCTCTGTTCGTGAGGTCTGTATGCAGTCTGGTGCAGCCTTCTTTCTTCTTGCTGTTTTAGGGTTAGTTGTATTAATTAACTATATTTTTGTACTATTTGTGGTTTGGGGAGGAGTTCCCCACATCAACTCTCACACTGCCATCTTGAATTGTCTCTTGAACTTTTATCTTTCACCCTTCCATGTGATTTCCTGATTGCTCCTGTTTACTCAACTCCCAGAAGGATTGTTGCAATGAAGATAATACAGCAACAGTACAATCTTAAATATTTGATGGCTCATTGGTAGATGGAGGATCTTACACAGCTTGTCAAGCCATTTCTTTGCTTCTCTAACTTTTGGGGCTGTTACCTACTCTGTTTCCATGCTGTTGATAATGGCTGCAGTATCAGCAGTGTGCCATGGGGTAGAATGAAGATGTCTCTGCTGTTGGTCTGATTCACTGGGTGAACTATGTAGCTGGGTGTATCTTAATGATGTAAGTGTTTTCAGTGTTCACTTTTACTCAAATCTTATGCTTGAGGATCCCCTGAAGGTGTCCATGTTTTTCTTTTGCACAATCAGTGATACATAACATATCTTCTCTGGATATACTTAGCATTTCCCCCCTAGGCAAATGCCAGGCAGGTCCCAAAAGCTAAGCCTCTTACATTCTTAAATCTCCAGATGAAAAATTAGCAACCCTTTTTCAGGTGTTACTCCCAGATGCCAAGGGTATTTCTGTTAATCATTGTTCTTACTAGATACACAAACACATTTAAGGAGATACATTTATAAATAAAACTCCAATATCCAGAAATTCTATATCCATTGTGGCAGATAGTGTGAAAGGTGACCCCCATGATTCCCATATCTGGAGCTCGTGCATTTGTGAAATCCCTTAATCTTGAGCATTGACAGGACCCATGAATTGTTAGTGACTAATAGCATGCAGCAAAGGTGAGGGGATATATGTGATGATGTGTATGATATGATGATGGTTTCCTCCTCTTTTTATTGTTACAGCACATAATTTTGTGATTACAGCACATGAGGCTGTTAACCATGTTACAAGGAAACCCTTTCTCCCTCACCAGCTGTGAAGGAGCAAACTGGCCTGCTGTCCACATCCATATGGAGAGGGTCATATGACAAAGAACTGAGAATGGCCTCTGACCAACAGCCAAGGAGAAAGAAAGATATTTCCCCAGCAAGAAGCAGTTCTTTGCAAAGTCAAGCCTCTTACTCTGGCAGACACCTAGATTACAACTTTGTGAGATTCTGAAGCAAAGGACCAAGGTGAGCAATGCCCAGAATACTGACCCACAGGAACTGTGAGGTAACAAATGTGTCTCAAAGCACCTAAATTCATGATTCTATTGTTACAAAGCAATAGACAGCCAATGCAAGACTAATCTCTCTTTTCTAGCAAGCTTTATTTATTTATTTTTACTAGTTAGTGAGAGATAAGGTTGGAGAAAACTAGTCCTCTTAGTTTGCACTGACCCTGTTTATCTCACAGTGACAAGTCCTGCCCTGAGTCTTACTGAGGGTAGCAGAGGAGGGCAGAGAAAGGAAGTGGAAATGGTCTTGAGGGATGGAGAGGAGTAAAACGTGGCTATATGGTGGCAGTTAGGTGAGAAAAAAAAAAGAACAACAAAAAAATGGTAAAGTTTCCATCTGACCCTGTGATACAGAAGGAGCAGTGGGAAAGGAAGAAAAAGGCATGAGAAAATGACTAACAACACTGAAAGAATCCGTAACAGAAGAAACTCATAAAGATAATTGTATGCTATAAAATGGATGTCTTTAGTTGAACAATAAAAGAAATAACAAGCAAGTGGGAAACCAATGTCAAATCAAATAGGATTTTTTTCCAATGGAGTTATGAGGAACAGAGGTAACCTTCATTTACTAGAGAAAACTTAAGGTCAGTAATAATTAATTTTAGTAAGAAATATAAGGTTCCTAAACATAGCTATGCATCCAGTGAAGGACTTTTTTTTCCCAAAAGTTTACTTCTACAGGAAAACAAACTAGATTCAGGGGGCTTTGAAATATAGACATATCAAAATGAGCAAAATTCATATATGTATGTTTCTTAATTCAGCCAGTAAAAATGGAGGTGGCACTAAACTATGGAATTTTGTTGATATGGCTTCTTCCTCTTTGTTATAACAACCAGGTCTGAAGTCCCCAGAAAAGAGAACTTTCTTAAAAGTTCCCAAGGAGGAGAAGGGTCTTCACTAAATTTAATGAAGATTTTTTTTGAGCTGTTTGTTAACCTTTGACAAATATTTTCAATGTGAGACATTTTAGAGAAAGGAAAAGCCGAAATATAGGTGGAAACATTTGACAACTCTAAATCCACACAAAATGCAAAACAGTATTTTAAAAAGAAAAAGGTGCAAAATTTGAAACTTTTTAAAAAATTAAATATGTCAACTATATTTCAACAAAAATATTAAGCTCAACTATCAGGTATTTGTAAGGATTTACTGAAGTTTTGACTTGTTATTGCTGACAGTGGCATATTTGGCCTAAAGTAACAGGAAAGAAAACATCACAGAATGCTTCATTAATTTATGAGAAATAACAGTGCTTGGAAACAGAAGAAAATATAGAACATAAGTCTGAGTTCAGAGTGGCTGTCTGACAATATATCTGGATTTCTGTCTCACAAAATACCAGCTTGCTGCTTTTCATCAGATTTGGTGTTGAACTAGATATCAGTGAACAGAAAAGAGAAAATATATTGATAAATATACAAGTATTGTATAAAGATTTTGATGCATGTTTTAACCCTGAAAATATATAATTGATAAAGGAAAAGGAAGCAGTATGTTGAACTCTGCTAGTCTACAAGGATATGTTTTTTAAGGTGATAGTGGTGAACAAAATACATTATGACTTCCAAATTTTCAATCTGTGCATTGTCGGAGGTAAGGAAAAATAGATCATGAAGGGATTGAATATGCTGCTATCCTGTATTGTTGCATTTTGGAAAGTAGGTAAAAGGTCCAATGATAACAGGGAAAAATAAATAATTATTTAGTTTCTTTGTAAGTGGAATGCAGAAAATGATTCTTGAACTACACTTTGTCGATAAGCGAAAATCATTAGGTAGAGAAAATAAGGAAGGGCATTTTAGAAAAAGAAACATATATGCAAAAGAATATTAGCCAGAAAGCTACCCAGTTTCTTTGTCTGCTGATGAGAGACAGGAAGCAAAATAATATAGTTTGGAGTTTTAAGATAACACAAATTTTAAAAATGATCGCAGAGAATGTTATATATCAAGAGAATTTGGTGACTAAATGTGGGAGGTAAGAGCAATGGGGAAGTAGAGGAAGCCTAAGTTTTCAAAGGACAATCAGATAATTATGTCAGCAACAGAGAGTGCAGATCCAGGAAATTTCAGATTTGCAGTAGTGAGCTTTGGGGCAGAGATGTCAATAACAAGAACAACTTACGACAATGACTTGGAGCACAAACTGGGGATGTCAGTTAAGCCACTTGATATAAAGGTCTTAATTTATAATGTGAGTAATTTATAAATTTTAAAAATGTGTTTTAAAGTACACATTTTTTGATCAAAGTAAAACTTGCCACAGAGAAGTACACCCATCTTAAATATTTAGCTCAATGAATTACCATAAAAATGCACATACTGTAATCTCCAAACAGGTTGGGAAATAAAATAAAAACACCACCTCCAAAGACCCTTTCATGGTGCTCTGAAACACCATCTACTTGGCCTCCTCACAGGTGACCACTACATGCATTTTTTTTATAAGGTATCACTGATATATAATCTTATGCTCAGGTTCACATGAGCAACATTGTGGTTACTGCATTACCCCTATTATCAAGTCCCCACCACATACCCCATTACAGTCACTGTCCATTAGCGTAGTAAGATGCTATAGAGTCACTACTTGACTTCTCTGTGCTATACTGCCTTCCCTGTGATCACCCTATATTATGTGTGCAGTCATAACACCCGTTAATCCCCATTCCCCCTTTCCCACCCGCCATCCCCACCCCTTTCCCTTTGTTAACTGCTAGATCCTTCTTGGAGTCTGTGAGTCTGCTGCTGTTTTGTTCATTCAGTTTTTACTTTGTTGTTATTCAGAAGATGAGGGAAATCATTTGGTACTTGTTTTTCTCCTCCTGGCATATTTTACTGAGCATAATACCCTCTAGCTCCATCCATGTTGTTGCAAATGGTAGGATTTGTTTTCTTCCTCTGCTGAATAATTTTCCATTGTGTATATGTACCACCTCTTCTTTATCCATTCATCTACTGATGGACACTTACGTTGCTTCCATATCTTGGCTATTGTAAATAGTGCTGTGATAAACACAGGGAAGCATATGTCTTCTTGAATCTCTTTTCTTGTTTTCTTTGGGAAAATTCCTAGGTGTGGAATTCCTGGGTGAAATGGTATTTCTATTTTTAGTTTATTGAGGAACTTCCATATTGCTTTCCACAATACTTGAACTAATTTGCATTCCCAGCAGCAGTGTAGGAGGGTTCCCCTTTCTCTGCATCCTCACCAGCATTTGTTGTTGCTTGTCTTTTGGATGTTAGCCATCCTAACTGTTGTGAGGTGATATCTCATTGTGATTTTAATTTGCATTTCCCTGATTAGTGATATGGAGCATCTTTTCATGTGCCTGTTGGCCATCTGAATTTCTTCTTTGGAGAAGTCTGTTCAGAAACTCTGCCCATTTTTTAATAGGGTTATTTGCTTCTTGGTTGTTGAGGCATGGGAGCTATTTATATATTTTGGATGTAAATGCCTTATCAGATATGTCATTTGTGAATATATTCTCCCAAACTGTAGGATGTCTTTTTGTTCTGCTGATGGTGTCCTTTGCTGTACAGAAGCTTTTTAGTTTGATATAGTCAAACTTGTTCATTTTTGCTTTTCTTTCCTTTGCCTGAGAGATGTTCATGAAAAAGTTGCTCACATTTTTATTCAAGATAGTTTTGCCTATGTTATCTTCTAAGAGTTTTATGGTTTCATGATTTACATTGAGGTCTTTGATACTTTTCAAGTTTACTTTTGTGTATGGCGTTAGACAATAATCCAGTTTCATTCTCTTGCATGTACCTATTCAGTTTTGCCAACACTGGTTGTTGAAGAGGCTGTCCTTTCTCCATTGTATGTCCATGGCTCCTTTATCATATATTAATTGGCCACATTTCTCTGGGTTTATATCTTGACTCTCTGTTCCATTCCATTGATCTACAGGTCTGTTCTTGTGCCAGTGTCAAAGTGTCTTGATTACTGGGCTTTGCCATAGAGATTGAAGTTGGGGTGCATAATTCCCCCTGATTTATAATTCTTTCTAAGGATTTTTTTGGCTATTCAGGGTCTTTTGTGGTTCCATATGAATTTTACAACTATTTGTTCTAGTTCATTGAAGATTGCTGTCAATATTTTGATAGGGATTGAATCGAATTTGTAGATTGCTTTAGGCAGGATGGTCATTTTGACAATATAAATTCTTCCTAGCCATGAGCATGGGATATATTTCCGTTTATTGGTGTCTTATTTGATTTCACTCAAGAGTGTCTTACAGTGTTCAGGGTATAGCTCTTTCACTTCCTTGGTTAGATTTCTTCCTAGGTATTTTATTCTTTATGATGCAACTGTGAATGGAATTGTTTTCCTGATTTCTCTTTCTGCTAATTCATCTTTAGTATATAGGAATGCAACAGATTTCTGTGTATTATTTTTGAATCCTGCAAATATACTGAATTCAGATGTTAGTTTTAGCAGTTTTGGAGTGGATTCTTTAGGGTTTTTTTATGTACAATATCATGTTATCTTCAAACAGTGACAGTTTTACTTGTTCCTTGCCAATCTAGATGCCTTTCATTTTGTGTTGTCTGATTGCCTTAGCTAGGACCACCAGTACTATGTTGAATAAAGGTGGGGAGAGTGGATATCCTTGTCTTGTTCCCAATCTTAGAGGAAAAGCTTTCAGCTTTTCACTATTAAGTATGATGTTGGCTGTGGGTTTGTCATATATAGCCTTTATTATGTTGAGTTATTTGCCCTCTATACCCATTTTGTTGAGGGTTTTATCATGAATGGATGTTGAATTTTGTCAAATGCTTTTCAGCATCTATGGAGATGATCATGTGATTTTTGTCCTTCTTTTTGTTGATGTGGTGAATGATGTTGATGGATTTTTGAATGTTGTACCATCATTTCATCCCTGGAATAAATCCACCTTGATCATGATATGATCTTTTTGACATATTTTTGAATTTGGTTTGCTAATATTTTGTTAAGTATTTTGCATCTATGTTCATGAGGACTACTGGTCTGTAATTTTCTTGTGCTGTCTTTGCCTGGTTTTGGTATTAGAGTGATGCTGGCTTCAGAGAATGAGTTTGGCAGTATTCCCTCCTCTTCTACTTTTTGGAAAACTTTATAGAGGATGGGTATTAGGTTTTCTCTAAACGTCTGATAAAATTCAGCGGTGAAGCCTTCTGGTTTGGGATTTTGTTCTTGGGTTGTTTTTTGATTAATGATTCAATTTCATTGCTGGTAATTGTTCTGTACAGATTTTCTGTTCCTTTCTAGGTCAGTCTTGGAAGGTTGTATTTTTGTAGAAAGTTTCTTCTAGATTATCCAATTTGTTAGCATATTATTTTTCATAATATTCTCTAATAATTCTTTTTATTTTTTGGTGTCCATAGTGATTTTTCCATTCTCATTACTGATTCTGTTTATGTGTGTATGATCTCTTTTTTACTTGATAACTCTGGCTAGGATTTTTATCTTATTTTTTAATTTTCTCAAAGAACCAGCTCTTGGTTTCATTAATTCTGTTGTTTTATTCTTCGCAATTTTATTTATTTCTTCTCTGGTCCTTTTTAGGTCTCTCCTTCTACTAACATTGGGCCTCATTTGTTCTTCTTTTTACAGTTTCATTAATTGCAAAATTATACTGTTCATTCAGATTGTTCTTCCTTCTTTAAATAGGCTTGGATTGCTATATACTTTCCTCTTAGAACTGCCTTTGCTGCATCCACACAAGTTGGTTCATTGAGTTGTTGTTTTCATTTGTCTCCATATATTGCTTGATCTCTTTTTTAATTTTGTCACTGATCTGTTGATTATTTAGGAGCATGTTTTTAAGCCTCCATGTGTTTGTAAGCCTTTTTGTTTCCTTTTTACAATTTATTTCTAGTTTCATACCTTTGTGATCTGAGAAGAAGTTGGTTGGTACAATTTCAGTCTTTTTGAATTTGCTCAGGCTCTTTTTGTGGCCTAGTTTGTGATCTATTCTGGAAAATGTTCCATGTGTACTTGAGAAGAATCCATATCTTGTTGCTTTTGGGTGGAGTGTTTTGTAGATGTCTGTTAGGTCCATCTGTTCTAATGCACTGTTCAGTGCCTCTGTCCCTTTACTTATTTTGTGTTTGATCTGTCCCTTGGAGTACATTGTGTGTTGAAGTCTCCTAAAATGAATGTATTGCATTCTATTTCCCCCTTTAATTCTGTTAGTATTTGTTGCACATATTTGGGTGCTCCTATGTTGGGTACATAGATATTTAGAATGATTATATCCTCTTGTTGGACTGACCCCTTTATCATTATATAATGTCCTTCTTTGTCTCTTGTGACTTTCTTTGTTTTGAGGTCTATTTTATCTGACACAAGTATTGCAACTCTTGCTTTTTTCTCCCTATTGTTTGCATGAAATATCTTTTTCCATTACTTCAATTTCAGTCCGCTTATTTCTTTGTGTTTGAAGTCAGTCTCTTGTAGGCAGCATATAGATGGGACTTGCTTTTTTATCCATTCTGTAAGTGTATCTTTTGATTGGTGCATTCAGTCCAGTTACATTTAGGGTGATTATTGATAGATATGTACTTATTTCCTTTGAAGACTTTGGATTCGGGGTTACCAAAGTTTCAAGGGCAGCCTTTTTACTATCTAACAGTCTAACTTACCTTGCATATTATGCTATTATAAACACAATCTGAAGATTCTTTTTTTTCTCCCTTCTTTTCTTCCTCCACCAATTTATATTTGTGAGGTGTCATATTCTGTACTCTTTGTGTATCCCTTGACTGCTTTGCAGTTAACTGTTTAATTTTGCATTTGGTTAATAATTAATTTGCTTCCTTTACTGTGGTTTTATTTTCTCTGGGTACAGCTATTTAGCCTTAGGAGCACTTCCATCTAGTCCCTTTACATAGCAGTCCCTTTAAAATACATTGTAGAGATTGTGTGTGGGAGGTAAATTCCCTCAACTTTTGCTTATCTGGGAATTTTTTTAATTCCCCCTTCAAATTTAATTGATAATCTTGCTGAGTAAAGTATTCTTGGTTTGAGTCCATTCTGTTTCAGTGCATTGAATACATTATGCCACTTCCTTCTGTCCTGTAAGGTTTCTGCTGAGAAGTCTGATAATACACTGGTGCATTTTCCTTCATAGGTGATCTTTTCTCTCCCTCTGGATGCTTTTAATACTCTGCCCTTGTCCTTGATCTTTTCCATTTTAATTATTATATGTCTTGATGTTGCCTTCCTTGGGTCCCGTGTGTTGGGAGATCTGTGCACTTCCATGGCCTGAGAGACTATTTCCTTCCCAGATTGGGGAATTTTTCAGCAATTATTTCTTCAAAGACATTTTCTAACCCTTTTTCTCTCTTTTCTTCTTCTGGTATGCCTATAAATGTGAAAATTGTCCTGTTTTGATTAGTCACACAGTTCTCTTAATGATCTTTCATTCCTAGAGATCCTTTTATCTCTCTCTGCCTCAAATATTTGTATTCCTGTTCTCTAATTTCTATTCTGTTTACTGTCTCCTCTACCTCATCCAATCTGCTTTTAAATCCCTCCATTGTATGTTTCATTTCAGCTACTGTATATTTTAAGGTCTCTATCTCCCTCCTGAATTTGTCCCTTTGCTCTTGAATATTTTTCTATAGCTCCACTAGCATGTTATGACTTCTATTTTGAATTCTTTTTCAGGGACATTGGTAATTTCAATTTCACTGAACGTCTATCTCTGGTGTTTGCGGGATTTTCTATTGAACAAGGTTCTTCTGTCTTTTCATAATCCTATTGGATAATGAGAAATATTAGGTTTGTGTACATGGCACCCTCTAGTGCCCAGAAGGCCTGCTCTTTGGAACTGCCCAGCACCTGGAGCAATTACAGTGGTTGTAGTTGAGCAGTGCCAGTGTCTACCCTAATGAGAGAGCTCTTTTCTGCTTCTCAGCTGCAGTACCTGCCTCTGGTTTTAAGGCCAGTGAGCCACATGCAGGGAGTAGCCTCTGCATTAAGCCTGTGTAGTTGCCATAAGTGCAGCTGCCTTCCAGCTGACCTGGCATGATGTCGGGGTAGCAGGTTTGCACACAGGTGCTGGTGGGGAGGAAGGAGCAGCAGGCTGCTTATTGTGGTGGGGGCCTTTGGGCTACATTGCCAGCCAGGGTGATAGAGTGCCTGAATCTCCTGAAAGTTCCCAACCTCCTGAGATTAATGTGCCAGGATGATTTTGTCCACCTCTTCCTTCTCCTGAGCAGCAAGCTCAGTGTAATCTTTGCTTCTTTAGCAACACTCTTACTGTTGGAAAGTCTTTCAAAGCACCCACCTTTATTCTGTCACAGAGCAGCCAGTTGTGGGAACCTGTTCTCCACAAGTGGCTGGAATCTCAGTCTCTGACTTTGCTTTTCAACCACTCTAATCTCCAGAGCACCATACAATGTGGGTTTGTGCTCCTGGAGTAGACTTCCAGAGATGGGCATTTAGCAGTCCTGGATTTCTAGTCCTTCCCTGCTCTGTTTCTCCTCCCCCTGCTGTTGGCTGGGGTGGGGGGAGTGCTCGAGTCCTTCTGTGTTGCAGATTTGTTACTTTACCCTTTTCCGTGATACAGATTTTCCATGATGTAGATTTTCTGTTCTCTTTTCCTAGATGTAGACTGGCTGGTACAATCTTATTTCTGGTTACTCTTTTAGGAATAGTTGTATTTGCTGTATTTTCATATTATATGTGGTTTTGGGAGGAGATTTCTGCCCCACTTCTCATGCCACCATCTTTTTTCCTGATCCACTACATGCATTTTTATTATCATGGATTTGCTTTGCTTGGTTTTGAACTTTATATAATGGAATCATGAAACTTGTTTTTTATGTCTGACAGTTTTTCATCATTATGATTTTTAAATATTTTCATCTGCACCTGCTCTCATCTTTCACTGCCTTTTCATTGATAGAGGGTTATTTTAAGATTCATTTTTCCCACTTTTTTTTTCCTCCTCTTGGTCACCTCCATTACTGATTCAAATGAAAACTTTTTAAAAATCATTATAACTCTTTTTATCATCATTCTCTTTACCCCCACTTACAATATGTGGTCACTGTTTTCAGAGTTTTATGTATGTAAATTCATTTAATTCTTATTGTAACCCAATAGGTAGATATTACTACTATATATACTATATATATTACATGTATTATTCCCATATTATTTTTCTATTGTAAATTAATGCATTATATTATATTTTTATATATAATATTACTATTCCTATTATACATAAGGAATCTTAGGCTCAGAATGTTTAAATGACTTGCTCATTAACCAACTATAAGTGGTGTAGCCAGGATTTGACTTCATAATTGACTTAAACTTTTATATGAGATTTAACAGTAATACTACCCCTAGAAGAGTTTATATAATATGAGAATTTGTGCACATACCTGAGAATCTAAAATTGTAGTCCTCAGGAAAGACGACTCAGCATCAACTGGAACATTTTTAGGAATGCACATTCTCATTGAATCTGAAACCGTGGGGCTTGGTACTAATGCATCCTAACGCATGCTAAAATTTTTATAACTACTGCTCCAAAATATGCATTACTATGAAGTTTGCATGAGGCTGAACTAACACTAACTAGTTTTACCAAGGACACAACCCCTACAATAATTACTTTGTGTTAATATTTGCTAATGGCCAAATTATTAAATAAATATCTTAAGGGATATTGATGTAATGTGTATAAGAATTAATATAGAGAGATATTTAAAGTATGAATGGTTCATCTAAATTGTAGGTGAGTCAGGTAGACTAAAAATTGTATTTCAGGTTCCTAAATCAATGGGAAGCATTTAAATTGGTGCTTTTATGAGTTTCTGGAATTAAATATGAGTGAAAAAATATGTAAAGTAGAAATATGAAACAGTATCTTATGAAGAGATTTCTTTTAACAAAAATTGTGTTTGAATGATTTTTTAAATGAATTGGTGAAGAGAAAAGAGTGCTTGGAAAACTAGTTAGGGAATATTAAAAGTAACCATTTTAGAAGAAATTGCAAAGAACTATTTTTATGTCATGCAAATTGAAGAAAACAGACATATTTCAGCTCATTGCTTAGCACTCTGCTTTTAAAATCTACTGTTTTCAATCTTACTGTCTTATGTAAGAGAAAACTGAAGTAGGCATGTTTCAGAATTACTGTGGTTACTAGTCTTTTAAGTTTTAAATTTTTATTTCAGAAAGATTTCCATACTGTCAAATATTTTATACAGTAGTTTTGACTTGCATGTTATTACACTTGCTTTACAGTGTGGGTCAATTTAGAGATCTAGAGAGAACCACACTACTCAGACTTGAATTACTTATACTTCTTAAAGCCAGAGTTATATTCTTTTCTAAGATCTAATGATTTTAACTTGTAAACAGAATATTCAAAGATGCATAATAGACATCACATACATATTTACATTAAAAAAATGGAAAAAGCCTAATCAGTCAGAAGAACTATGAATAATTGTGGTGTTTAAATGTTGTGAAATTCTATAAAGCAAGTGTAAAATCATGCTGAAGTGTTATATACAATAATGGGAAAATGGTGTTATGTTGGTAAAAGAAAATAGATGACTGTAAAATAGTATCATATGATTATATAAAAAAATGCACACTTCAAACTTGAGGAAATTTATTCCAAGACTCTTAACATTGTGCAGTGGGAAATTACAACTGTTTGCTTTTCTGTGCTTTTCCAATATTTTCTATCACACACATTCTAGTTTGACAACTAGAAAAAAAGATAATCATTAAAAAATCCATTAAAATAATAATTATAAGTTATTGAATGGTACAGAAATTCATTAAAAATGATTTTGAGTAATAAGTGATATTCATTTTAAGTAAAATCTCTTTTGATTTGGTTTGGTTAGATTTTAGAGCAAATAGAAGTGATTAACTAAAACATACCACTATTTTCTGTGCTTTGTCAGAACATGTAATTTAAAGCAGAAAGTATCTGTAGTCACATAGTAAATAAATGGTTGAAATACAGGCTAGATTTGGGTAAAAGTTCAGATTGTTCCATTGGCCTTTCTTTGCCCTAGCCACTCTGTGTGTGCTCCCAACCAGCTTACTAGGTTCTGTATACTGCAAATGATGTGTAATATATATATAACCAGTTTATTACATTAGATTGGTGAGCTAGGCTGCAGGCAAATGTAACTGATTCTCTTTCTCTATTTCCTATTAGCATCTTTTAGATAAATTTCCCTGTCCCTTGTTGAAAAGCCATTCAGATCCCTCTTAGTTTTAATTAATTAAAAATCTCTTCCAACATAACAGTCACCTAACTCCAAACTTTCATCCGTTTTATAACATATCTTTCTCAGTTCAGGTTGACCTTAAGTCTGAAAAATCTGCAGTGGGAAAAGTAGATATGGTCCACATTTACCTCCAGTTACTATCACTACTTTGGTTCTCATGAGAGTTGGAGCTAAAAGCCAGAGGAAGCAAGAGGAAAACAGAATATTCTTGACTTTAATTTACATTGTGTCCTCTGGATGCTGTGATTGCATAATTGTTGGCTCTTTCTCTTTTGGGGTCTCTTAGAGACATCCTTAGTCTGTTGATAATTTCTCATTCAAATTCCCTTTACACAGTGATAAATTCTCAGGCTCTCTACTTACAACTTCCTTGTTGACCTTTGTTCTCCAGTGACTCACGTCTTTTATGGAGTTACCTTGTCTATCCAGACCACCCTCATCTTACAATCTCTTCCCAACATCAACCTGTTCTAGCTGTCTTTTGGGGATCCACATCTCATCTCTGAGAAACTAACCCACCATCTTCCTCTAAATTTTGGAAATGCAGGCTCTTCGCAAACAGCCTTGACAGTTTCCTCTGGCATAAGAAAAGGCAGTTTTAGCTGTAGACTTTTACCTTATGTTTTAAGGTCAGTGTTATTCCAGTTCTTGACATTTGAAAGATAAGGCTAACTGTAAGATTTTTGACTAATAAAAACAATTGCTTTATTATCTTCTGGCATTTAATTTTGAGTCATTTTTTATGGATATTTTCTATCTCCCTATCTATATTGCATTATGAGCAACATATTCCATATTCAAGTTTATAAATATCCTCTTCAGCTGTGTCCATTTTGCTAGATAAGATATCCATCAAGTTTTTAATGGTACTACTTATATTTTTCATTGCTAAAATTTAATTTAAAATCTGGGCATATTTAATAGCATCTTGTTCCTTGGTTAATTATAGTCTCTAGATAATGTATATATTGTAATTTATATTCTATTCTAAAGTTCCAATACTTGGTGTCTCTGGAAGTATAATTTTAAATAATTTTTATTGAATCTAGCTCCTATTTTTGTTTGTAGGGGAGTGTTTGTTTTGTTTTGTTTAATTCTTAGCTAAACTCAATCTAATAGATCTACTTGATTTTTTTCCTTTTTTCCTAAAGAGAATTTGCATTTTCTACTGTCTGGAGGTGTGACAAACTTTAATTTACTTATCTTTCATAAACATTTCCAGAAACCTAACCCAGAAATCAGAAATGCCTGATATATAGATAACATTGTCTTGAAATACATTATACAGTCATCACTAACTCTAAAGGGCGTTGTTAGATTGGGTGCCATCTTGGGCTTTAATGTTTACCAAATAAAATGAGGCTTGTCTTAGAAAGTAGGAGAGAATGGATAGGTATAGGCTCCTACCAGTCACAATATGGTGTATTTTGTCAGTGGCACAATTCAAACATTCACTATATAAATTAGCTGCATGAAAATTTCATGTAAAATTCAAAATAAGAGAAAACGTATTTCCATTATTCCCTCAACTTTTTAAATTAGGCTCACCATATTTTTAGGGTAATATTATCATGTAATATAATTTCCAAAAATGATATGAGACATTCTAGTTCATCCTTTGAAAGCTGAGTTAAATGACTGAAAATTGTGTGCTTTATTTCTGGTGTGTGAAAGATAGACCATTTTTTATTATTTGTTTTTCAGGAAAAATTGTAGTGTCATAAATATTTCATATTGATGATAGTTGTGAGGAAATATTTCACCCTTTAGCTTTTTTATGTTTTTCCCAGAAACTTTAACTAAAACATTGAATAAGGGGATTGAAAGAGCAAGTTTATTGATTAAAATGAACTTAAATTATTTACATTGTTTTTGCTATACACTGAAAATGTTTCTGAAACTCAGGCATTGCTAATCAATACACTTCTGTGACCTGCAATTTTTGGCTCAGGAAATACATATATAGATTTTAATCTTTTTATTTTGGCATTATCATAAGTGATTAAGATTTCATAAGCAAAAGAAAAGATCCTAGCAGATTAATTTTAAAACACAATTACAGATATATCTATAAGGTAGAATGAGAGGGTTGGAGTACCAATGTCTGCATGCGTTATCAAGATAGGTTTAACACTAATGGTGAAAACTTCCTCAACTTGAAAAGAATGAGTAGGAAGATTCCATGTTCATTATTACAGGATCAGTAATGATGTTTCAGAGAGCTCATATACAAAGGTGCACAGTTCCAGTGCATATATGATCTGTAATTTAGTGTAGCTAATAAGGAGATGAGAAACTTGAGAATAAGCCCATAACAAGTCACACCATAAAGCAATATGTGGAATTCAAGTTTTGTTATTTCCAACAAGCAAAGCCAGTAGGCTTCCCTTACTGAACATAAACAGAATAAGTCTAATTTCAATAAATAAGCCAGTTCATTTACCTTAACCCATAAATACTGAGACTCTTATCTTATAAATAAAGGTGTAACTATTGAAAAGTTGTAAACCAGGGAAAAATTGTTACCAATTCATTCATAAATGTATTTTGGTAATGATCCATGTAATATGTATTGCCTATTGCTTGGTTCACGTTTCCATGTAGAAACTGAACAGGAGTGATTTTTTTCCTAAGTAAGGTTTTGGCATTAAAACTTGTTTACAAAGAGGATCTAGAAAAATATATAAGCTTACCCATACAATGAATGTATTTAATCTCATGATAATTACAAACCATGGGAAATTCTTCTTTCTGTGAAGGAGAAAAAACTAATAATGCTATAAATAAGTAAAAATTGGGGTTACATTTTTCCATATCATATTTGAGATTTATTTGCAATGTTTTACTCCACAAAGAAAGTGAAAGCCTGAATCTTTAAAAAAAAATTGTTGTAGCAAGTTTGCCAGCCTAGCTATTGAAAGAGCTTATCAGTTAGAAGCTGGTTTAAATTTCCGTAAGAGTATAAGTTTTAGTAACTTACGTGATCCTCGGCAGGGGTGGGGCTGGGAAGTCATTTTGAGGAGCTTTATGTTTCTCTTCCTCAGGTAAAAGAGTGGCCAATTTAAGAATGTGGGACTTCTCATTTTAAGCATTTATTCCAAACTGATGCTTGTTTTTTGAAACCATATAGTCCTTTGCATTGATAACTAATATAGAGAGTATTGGTACATTGAAAGCATTCATTTCCAAATGGAAACTTTTGGTAAAAATATACTCCCAATTCTATTGTTAATTGAAAACTAATGGGCAAATTTGCTTTTCACTAAAAAATCAAAAACTTCTATAATTCTCTCTATGAAGTAAGACCTTCCTACTGCATTGGAAGGTACAGGTCTCGCGAGGCTACAGAGGTAACATTTTGCATGATTGCTGCAAACTGAAAGGATAAGGTTGGTAGCTAGAAAAGCAGTCTCTCTGAACTGAGTCTGGTCCTCTCCCTATTCTAATCAGATACTGGCTCCTAACTATGGCCATTGTGACCCCACCTTGCTCTTTGGTCAGTTCTGATGCATTCTGTTATAATCCAACCTGCTCTTCATCTCATGCTTATAGCCAAAATGAAAAAAAAGTTTTAAATAGTCTAACAATCAAAAAAATATTTAAAGGTTGAAGCTCTTTAGAAGCTGGCAAACTAACTGGAGAAAGAATTATATTTACCGTAAGAAGAAATAGAGTTTATCTTCAATCTTAAGGTTCCCACTTAAAACTATTACAATGATAAATACAAAGTTTTGGAGTCAGTATACACAGACTTGTGTCATTTCAAAGTTGCAGGCATCTACTTTGTGGTGTCATTTACCTCATTGTCCACTGAACAACTTCTCAAATGAGAATATTTTGAGACTTCAGTTCTCAGGTGTCAGATGGTTCTCTGCACAGCTCTGCGAGTGGAGGCAATTTAAAACTCGGAGTCCTACTGTGAGTGCTAGGGCTATGCCTTATAGCTCTTAGAAAATGATGCAGTGAACTGTTTTTTCTGGATTACAGTAATTAATCACCATATTTTCTTTCTAGCAGTCAAGTAAAAGATTTGCATTGTAGAAGTATGAAATTACTTTTGATGTGCATGTGGTTTAGAATATTAAAAGAGAGAGAAACATTACACAGTTTTGTGAAGATAATTATATTCTCTGTTTATACTAATGTGAACTGCCAATTAGGGTACAAGCATCCCATTACATTGATAACAATATAATGGCACCAACCAAGACCAGGCTCATGCTTTGGTTTACGCCGCCAGTATAGCTGGACACAGAAGGTGGGGCTTAAGGAAGATAAAAGACAACCTTATCAGCCATCTGATATGAGAGACCATCTGGGAGAGCACAAACGGATATTCTTCAACTAGTTTTGTCTTGGAGCCTCCAACTTCCAAAGAGAGGTGCCAAAGTCTTACTGGCCCTTAGTACATTGAAGGCAGAACATTCCTCACCCGGTAGTCTAAAGATTCTTTACCAATCCGCCACACAGGGTAAGTAGGGACTCCTGTAGCAAGTAACTGAAAATAATCTGGGAAACAGTAAAATCATCCCAAAGCTACTCATGTTCTTCAAACCTGTGTAACTCATCTCTCCATTGATGAAGATCTTATGGTTCCTACTTAACCACTGTTTATAACAATGATAAATCTGCAAAGCCTTGAGGGTCAGCACATAGACTCCTGTTATTTCAGAGCCCCAGAGGGTAGGAAAACCTGAGCTGTAATTGACCAACTGCTGGAGGCTCAGAGTGGACAAGTCTGACAGGTAAAAATAACCCCAGGGGAACCCAGTCATAGGGAGTCCACCACATTTTGTGTTTTATCTCCAGGAGCTTGAACAGATTCTATGTAGTAAAAAAAAAAAAAAGAGGAAAATTCCTCTGTGCTTTCAGCAGTGGGAGGAAAAAAAACATTTTGAGATAAACCAGAGCCCCCTGTTCTTCTTAAAAAGGCCTGCCCTCCAGAGAAACTAGGTGTCCAGAGCCTAACCTGCTAGGGTAGAATCAGAGCCTACCTGACCCGGGGGAGGAGAGGTGCCCAAGTGTAGTCCAGGCGTTCACGCACCCGAAGAGAAACACCCTAACAGCCCACTGTGACCATCCTGTCCAACCTAAGTGCAGGAAAAAGCCTGAGAAATACTTGTGACGTTCACAGTCCACAGTCATGAGCTCCTTAAAAGACTGTGACCTAATGGTAAAATTATAGAGTGCTTCCCTTCCCCCAGACTTTACGAACACATTGTTAAAGACCTATTTACAGCAATTCCTTTTACTCCAAATCATGTCTATCAAAAAATTACAAGGCAATACACAATCTAAAGAGACAGAGCAAGCATGTGAACCAGACACGTCAGGGATGTAGAAATGATCAGACCAGGGATTTAGAAGCAACTGTGTTTAATATAAAGTAGACAGCATGCAAGAACAGATGGGCAGTGTAAGAAGAGAGATGGAAATCCTAAGAAAGAACCAAAAAGAAATGCTCAAGATAAAAAATGTAACAACAGAAATTAAATGTCTTTGAAGGGCCTGTAGTAAAGCTGGGCCCAATTGAGGAAAGAATCTGAGCTTGAAGGTATCTCAGTAGAGACCTGCCAGACTGAAAAGCAGGGAAGCAACGACTGAAAAAAAAAAAAAACCCAGAAGATCCAAGGAGTGTGAAAAACCGTTTGCTCTTTATGTGTTTTGGGAAAAATATCTGTAGAAACAATAGAATGGTGATTAATTATTAGGGCCAAGGAAGCAGAAGATATGGATAGTGTTGGTCAAAGGGTATAAAGTGGCAGTTTTGAAAAAGTCTTGTCTAATGTACAGCATTATGACTACAGTTAATAATACTGTACACTGGAAATTTTTGAGTATATTTCATGTGCTTTCTCCACACAAAGGTAAATGTGTGAGGAAATAGATATGTTAATTAAGATTACTGTAGTAATAATTTCACTGTGTATATCAAAGCATAAATTATATACAATTGTTATTAAAAACATTTTTTAAAAGGCAGCTGGGGTTTGATAGTAATTATAGTGAATGCATTTAGTGGAATTCACTGATCCCACTGAGTCTAAGATTTTTGTGTCTGGCATGCTTTTAATTTCTAATTTAATCTCTCTACTTGTTAAAGGTCCATTCAAATTTTCTAAGTCTTTTTAAGTCAGGCTTGATAGCTTGATCTTTCTGGGAATGTGTCCATTTTATCTGTATTACCAAATTTGTTGGAATACAATTGTTCAGTATATTCCTTTATCAAGCATTTTGTTTTGTTTTTGTTTTCTATCAGGTTGTGAGTGGTGCCCCCTCTTTCATTCTTGTGTTAGTAATTTGAGTTTCTTCTTTTTGCTTAGCCAATCTAAGTTTTTTGTCAATTTTGAATATCTTTTGAAAGAACATTTTGGTTCATTTTTTATTCTTTACTTTTCTATTCTCCATTTAATTTATTATTATTCCAGTCTTTATTATTTCCTTGCTTTTGCTTGTTTGGGGTTGATTTTTCTCTTCCTTTTCTAGTTTTTTTTTTTCTTCATTGTGGTGAGAACACAATATCTTCCTTTGTATAAGATTTTTAAGTGTACAATTTCATATTGTTATCTATAGGCACAATGTTGTATACATCAGATCTCTAGAAACCCTGTCAAATGTGACAACATGGATGAACCTTCAGGGTGTTATAGTAAGTGAAATAAGTCATTCACAGAAGGGAAATACTGCATGATTTCAGTTATACTAGTACCTAAAATAGTCAAACTCTCAGAAGCAAAGAACAGAATGGTAGTTGCCAGGAGCTGAGGGAAAAAGAAAATGCGGAGTTTCTAATCAATGTGCACAAAATTTCAGTTATGCAAGTTAAAAAGTTATTTTTCTGGTTTGTTAAGGTGGATGTTTAGGCTATTGTTTTACCATCTTTATCCTGGTTTTGTACAGATGTTAACAGACATAAATTTTTCTTTAGTCCTGCTTTAGCTACATTTCGTGTTTTGGTATGTTATTTTGTTGTTATTCATGTCAAAGTATTTTGTGATTTCCTCTGTGATTTCTTCTTTACTCAGTTATTATTTTTAAATATGATGTTTAATTTCTGTATATTTGTGAATTTTCCAAATACATGTTTGTTGTTTTTTTTCTAATTTTATTCCAGTGTGATAAGAGAACATACTTTGTCTAATGTCCTTTTTGCCCTGCTAGTCCTCCAATACTGCCTATTTCTTTTTGTAAATATTTTCCTTTTTATTAGTTTCTTAGTGCTTCTCTGGGGAATATACTTAACATGATATATAACATTCTTGTTTGAATTAATATCAATTTAAGTTCAATAGTATGGAAAAATTTCTCCTATATAGCTCCATTCCCCCCTCCTCCTTGTGCTGTTGGTGTCCTGAAAATTACATCTTTATGCATTATAACCTACCAATGCAGTTTTTTTTTTTGTTGTTTTTTTTTTTGTGGGAAGGATCCCAGTTTGCCTCTGCTGTGCTAGGCGGGATCTGAGCTCCAATGTAGTTTTATAATCATTCCTTTATGCAGTTGTTTTTGAAGTCATATATAAGAAGATGAGATAAAATTTCAAAATATATATTTATAATGTTCTTATATTAGCTGATGTAATTACCTTTATTAGTAGTGTACTTTTTTCTTTGTGTGGATTTGCCCTAATGTCTAGTGTCCTTCCATTTTAATCTGAAAGACTCCTTTTAGTGTCTCTTGCATGGTATACCTGCTGGCAAGGTGATTTTTTGTTTTGTATATTTGAGAATATCTTAATTTCTCCTTTTTTTTGCAGAAGTTTGGTTGATATAGAATTCTTGGTTCAAAGTCTTTTTCTTTAGTTCCATTATTCTAGAAATGAATTAAATTATCTTTAGTTTTGGTATAATGTTATCCCTTATTTTGGAATTATTAAAAGAGCATTTTAGTATCAAGTCCACTGAAATGTGGATTGATAGAAGTCATCTGAAGTAAAAGGATTTTTTTCTGTGATTTAAAAGAAGCTTTAATGACAACAAATGATGTTCGCATTTGAGACCTTCTTTAAAATGACTACAATTCTGAAGTATTTGGTACAGTGATAGATATCATTGTCATTCTTAGTGTTATTTTAAATGGAATCTTAAAAAAGTGCAAATAACACAGGTTTGGAAACAGAAATAGTACAAGTTCAAAAACAATAGGTCTGCTTTATATATAAGCACTATAATATTGCAAAGAAACCTTTTTTAAGTTATAATTTTTGAAGTATTGTTTCATCAGTTGGATAATTTGGATTGTAATTGTTGCTTGGAAGAGTTTTTCTTAGAAGATTTAAGATAAAGATATCTTTAGAAGATGCCTAATCAGAGCTTGTTAAAACAATCATCCTTCTACCTTAAGATAATTATTAAGGAGAACTTATAATTTTGTTTTTACTTCCATGGTCATTTTCACTAATGTCTGTTCCATCTACCATCTGTTACTGTGCTTCTTTCCCATTCATGCAAAACATTTCTATTGAACATTTAAAATGTGACAGCCTGTCTTGTCTATATTGGAAATAGAATGGTGGAGTAAAAAGACAATAATCTTAGACTTCATTGTATTATTAGTGCCAAGATAAGCTTGGAATATAATATATATATTTAATAAGCATTAATTGATAAAAATGAATTAATGTATAAGTGAAATTTGGGTTCTAATTACCTTTCAGAAAGTTCTTGCCAGTCATTTGTTCGGAGATTCATATGTCTGGATTAGTCGCCTTATGGTGCAATAAAGGACAGCCCTGAAATCACAGGCTTAAAATAATGTTTTTTTTTTCTTTTCCTTACACGACTGGTAATCATCAATCAGCACAGAAACTAATTTAGGGATTGAGGCAACAAAGTACCCATCATTTCAAATATTGACCGTTTCTGTTTGAGAGAGAAGAGTACTCATTACTGGCCAGAACCCAGTCACATCACCCCACCCAAAGATAAGTGTATTTTGCAATGTGCTTATGTGCTTTGAATAGGGGAAGAACAGAAAATATTAGTTAAGATGCAAAATGACTATCATAGAATATTTAGTATCTTGCTAAATATTTGGTGGAGAAGAGAGTTTCACTTCAGTTGATCAGACTTAGGTAAGGAGGAAAACAATGTAATTAGAAAGGAGAGTTGTAATATGGTTAGACATGCTAAGATCATTAACTCAGCAGTGAAATCAAAAGCATAAAAATGGAATCTATCATTGATAATATCAACATTTAAAACAAGTCTACTTATGCCAATTTTTCATTGCATTTATTTATCTACATTAGCAATTCTGTGAGTGTCATTTGGATTTTCTGATAATCACTCATTTTATATTCCAACAGATACTTATTTAACACATACTAAATATCATACATTGTGCTTGGAGTTTTTACCAAAGTACCACAGTCTCTTGTCCTTATAAAACTGAAATGTCAGTTTCTCAAAGCACTGGTAGTTTTCCATATTTTCAAAGAAAACATATTGCTGTCACCTAATGGATATTTGCTTGTGTGGTAAGAGATGATAATCTGATTTTTTACTAAAATACTCAGAATGTTAAAGAATGATTATCAATCAAAATATATGCAATTGTCTTCATTACCACTAAGAATCACTAAGTGACTCAATCTATATTTCTATTTTAAGAACCTTTGACTGGTGTGAAAACCTCAGGCACACTTTCCAGATGAGATGTTATTTCATATAATATTATGTAATGAGATACTCTGTTTCCATTTTCTGGAACATATCCATAAAATTAAATTTAAATCTAATAATTTAAATCTAATAATGTCGCCTACATAAACAAAAGTAATTTTCTTGGGTTTCAGATGTGCATTTGAAATAGCTCCAAGATTATTCTTAAACTCATTAGAAAAAATTATGTTAAAAATGACCCCTCTTACAAATGTTTTTATTTAGAAAGCTATCTATTGCTGAAAAACAAAGCAATTGATGAAATAAATTTAACTCTGGCAATTTAATAGTCTTACTTTCCATTTATGTGGCTTCTTATACCATGCTACATTTTCTCCAAAACTGCATGTACACAAACGTGGTGTTTAGAAATAATTTATCAAGGTAAAATAATACATGATTGAGATGTGGCACTAACATATAAGTTATAATAACTAATTTTATTTGTTTATTAAAAATTCTAATGTTAAAAATGTAGCTCTGTTTTATACTTTCATATGGACACAACAAAGAAAATATTTCATGTTGCTTTACTACATTACAGTATACAATTTTTCCAGCTAACGTATTTGACAAATCCATGATGTTTGTAATTTTACTTAAGAGAAATCCATTCTTTGGTTAAACATCAAAATCCCTCAAAAATATTCAAACACAAATCCTAGAATTACTGGTATCATTTGCATGACCTAACAAACTTTGATTTCCAAATGTGTTCAAGGAACTCTGATAGATGATTGTGGAGTACCATGAAACATAAATTTCCAAAGGTTAAGGATGTTAAAATGAGTGAAAAAGATTAATAGATTTTTCTGAGGCTTAATTTATAATTACACTATAATAATCAATGAAAAAAACTATACTAAATATATGTGGTTTTTCAATAAGCATTAAGGTGCTTAGATAAGAGTATGTTGGATTGGGTAGAATTATTAGCTGAAGGGAATTGGTTACAAACCTCAGAAGAAAAAATATTTAAATATACAGGCAGCTTAATCTCAGACTGAAGAGCCTGAATCTTATTCATTTACTCATTACATGCTTTAAATTGAATAAGTAGAGAATAAAAAACTATCCTTTTAGGAATATTAATTTTTTAGCCATGTGCAGAGAAGATTGGAGGGAATCTAAAGGCAAGGAATCAGAAGCTGTGCCTTAGTTTAGAAACAAGAAAATAGCTTGGACTGGGAAAGTAGCCATGGGAATAGAAAAAAGCATAGCTAATAGATGTATTTAAAATATATTATTACTTAGCAAAATATTAGTTATTAAGATGAAAGGAGACAGTTTGAATATGATTTCTAGTTTTGAACTTGATGGACTAGAGACATATATTTCCAAAAATGAGGAAAATTAGAGCTTCTGGCCTTGGGGCTTAAATATGAGTGTGATCTAAACATGTTAAACTAGAGATTACAACAGATCAACAAGAATATATTTTAATAAGGTGTTAGAAATGTGGAACTAGAACTTGTAGCATAGTTTTTAGGCTCCTAAGAAATAGATGAATTATATACAATTGTAAGAGCTCTTGTTTTCCTCTACTTCAGTGGATCAGAAGTAAATATTTAAAAAAAAGTAAAAATAGAAAATGTTAATGAAAATATGGTGACCTGTTTTTCTCATGAGAAGTCTTAAAAACAAGTTTGTTTTTCTGATTCCAATAATTCCAGCATCATTTTAAGCAGTCTTTATTGACAGTAATAGCGAGCTTGATAGGTTCTGCAGAAAAAAAGCTTATAGGAATTTTGTACTTTGACACTGTCTCTCATAAGTAGATGAAACATTAAGGAAAATAAGTATGATGGATCAGGAATATTAAAGAAAGAATATGTCAAACTAATAAAGGAATTTGTGTCACAAGATTCATTTTGAATAAAAATGCACAAAGGCAGTTGAAAGCAGTAGGATATTTAGGGCAAAGATTTATGTCATACAAAGCATATGTGACTCCTTATTCTTTTGTCAATGCAAATGAGTAGTTTGTCATTCTGAAGGTGTGCTATTAGTGCTAAGATAAAGCAAATATGCCTATTTGTAACAAAGGCTTACTTAGCTTACAAAGCTTTCAAAGTGATTTTATAAAATAAATAAAGTTTTATTTCGCAATAGACAAAAATATTTGTTCATTTTTGTGTTACTAATATCAGGTCTTCTCAGCTGAATTAAAGCTTTTTCTCCTTTTAAATTTGAGTTCTTTTTAAAACATGATCCAAATATTATACTTAACATTGATTAGAATATGACCAGAATTCTTTACATGACTCGTGAGATGTTTTTGTCAGGAAAGGGAGTTTTTATTCACTCTTCATTGATTCATTTTTTTTTCTCAAAAACCTATTTTGTGCCTGTTCCAAATATTGTCAATATAGCAGAGAAAAAGACAGGCTATTACTTTACATTATGAGGGAAAAATAACAAAAAACAATGAATTAATATGCAATGTCATATAAGAAAATCTTAAATCCTATCAAGAGCAAAAAATAGAGTAAGAAATATAAGAGTGGTAGGTAGTACCTGTTTAAGATAAAGTAGTTAGGGAAAGCCTCTCCGAAGCACTAAAAATTAAGAAAGATCTGAATGAAGAGAGGCAACCAGAGTCAAGGATCTTTAGGACACAGCAGATCAGCAAGTGACAATGCCCTGATACAGGAATGAGTGTAATGATTTGAGAAACTGAAAGATGGAGCAGAAGGAGCAAACCTAAAAAAAGTAGAAAAAAATTTCAGAGTGTTCACTGGGGGCAGATCATGTAGGTCCTTATACAGTATTCTCTAGGAATCCATGGGAATTCTTGGAACAAGAAGTAACATGATCTGATTTTAAGTTAGTGAAATAAAAAGTCTTAGACTGTTGCAGAAGGTGAGGTTGGCTTGATAAAATATAATAGCATAAAAATTACAAAGAAGAGACTTTATTAAGGATATAATTTGCAGGTGGAGCTGACAAGACTGCTAAGGGGTAGAGATACAGACTATGAGAGAAAAAGACAATTCAAAGACAAATCTTTATGGCCACTTGGGGTCAATAAGTGAGTAAGTGCTGTTATTTAATGAACTAGAAAATATTATGGGAGGTTAAGTACACTTATTACTATAGAAATTAAGATGCTTAATATGAATTTGGCAGACAGGATATATGTTTCTGACACCGCTTCCCTTCCCACCAAGTTACTATGTTATCTTGTTTTCCTTTAAGCAGCATGTTCTCATTGCCCTCCATATTAGGTGCTCTTAATAAAAACGCAGTGCACAATGAATATTTAAAACATTGAACTTGGTTAGATTACACAGGCAGAAATTTTTTATATAAAGAAGAGTTCTAAATACTTAGTCTTGGGAAATTCTATCATTTACTAATTAGAAAATAATACAGCAAAATAATGAGAAGAAACAGTGAGGCAACAGGAGAGTATGATACTAGTTAAAGTAAAGTAAAATATGTGTTAAGGGGAAATAATTACAAAAGCAAATGCTAAATGGCTAAGTATGGTAAAGACTGGAAATTCATTTGGATATTCATGTCATCAAATTAGATTTGGTGACATGGAAGTCATTGTTGACAATAAAAAGTTTATTAGTGGAATTGGACATTTATACCTGATTGTAGCAGGTTTAAGAGAAAATAGGAGGTAAAGAATTGAAGCCAGTGTATGTACATAACTTAAGAAGAATTCTGGTCTATAAAGAAAATGAATTATACTGGAAGATAAATAGAATTATAAAAGTTTTTTTTCTTTTTACTGGGGAATATCTTAGTATGTTTCTATGGTCATAGGAATGATTTAAATAGAGGAAAAAATCATGCTGTAGAGAGGGTGTTAATTGCTGGATCAACATCCTTGTATTGATAAGGAATAGATCCAGTGTGCAAGTGGAGGGATTGGACACAGGTCATATTAATAGTAAGAAACACATAATACTTGTATAAATACATATGAGTTTTAGCATTTGGGTAGGAAGATAAGTTTTTCTTCAGGGATTTTTTTTTTCATTAGTGAACTACAAGTGAGGGTATCAAGTGAGAGTTGAAGAGTAGGGAAGGTTAGAGGAATTCAAGAAACAAGAAAAGGTATTAGATGGTTGAACTGGAATGTGGGAATATGGATTGTCTAAATTTGACATTAATGTTGCCAATGTCGGATTTCCCCCAAATATGGCATTTGGATCTGGAAAAGACAGAATTATAGACTAGATTTTGCATTGGCTTGAGAGGCTCAAGGTCCAGGATCTAGTCTGCGTCCTTCAGTGTGTAAATCAGGTAATCTCTGAAAAGTCATCTAAACTAAGTGAACTTCTCATTTATTAACATAATGATAATATGCCCTGAGTTTGTACTGTATGCCAATCATTGCGTTTAATATGGATCATCTCAACAAACACTCCAAACTATCTGTGTCAATATTATTATTATTTATTTTATATATATTAACCATCAAATTTTAGAGAAAGTAAGGAATTGATTCAATAAGACTAGCTAGCAAGTACCAGAGTTTGGGCTCTCATCCTGAAGATACGACTCCAGAAGCAGCACACCTAACCATAAATGGGACTGCCTCTCTGTTTTTCAATCTTACAAGACAGGGTAAAAATGAAGCATAATGGAAAAAAAAAAAGACCTGTTGTTTTAAAAGAATAGATGACATTGGTAACTTTTGAGAGTAGGTAAACTTTTTTCTGTAAATGTCCAGATATAAATATTTTAATCTTTGCATACATCTCTGCAGCTATTCAACTGTGCCATTGTAGCAAACTAACAGCCATAGGCAACGTATAAATGAATGAATATGCATATCTATATTCCAATAAATAATTGTTTACTATGAGACATAATCTGTTTCTCACTGCGTTAAATGTTGTCTTTGGTGAACAACCTAAAATGAGAGCCATTGTGGATTCCATAAAAAGCACCATGTACAAGTTTAATAAGTACTTGTTCGCATGTACTATTTGCCAGCCACTGGGCTCAGTGAAGGCCTTACAGTTAGTGAACTGTAGTATTTCTGTCTACAGAATGTCACTAGGACTGACAGAAAACTTGAGCTCCATGAGTTTTTTAGTGTATTGAGTTGATGATAAAGAATAGGAAATAGTTATAAAGGGGGAGGGAGATCAAACAAGGAAATAGAAATTAAATGCTAGAAAACATTTTATCAAAGCAGTAAAGCGAAAAAAATGTAATGAAAGCATCCGATGCAGTATCACATATTAATTGCTTTGGCTTTGAATTGTTACGTAAGAGTGTATAAAGTACAAATGAGTCACACATCTTTCAAATGAGCACCTTAATTTTCAGAATATGTTAATTGATGTATGAAAAATGAGATGCCATATAATCATAGATTATTAGAGTAGGAAAAACTTTAAAATCAACAATCCCAATAACTTCACTTTTTATTTAGTATGTACTGTCATATTCAGAATCATTCCAAGTGCTTCAGTGCTGTATTAAATTATGTATAATGATGGTTACCTGAACATCTTCCTAGGGAGTCCAGACCATCTTTGGATATTTCTAACAGTTAGAAAGTTATTCCAGTATAAGAAAAGAAGTCTAAACTCTTCCTTTGACAGCCTTTCAGGTATTCAACTATAGTGATAGGGTACTTTAACTGCTAGTGATAGCTGCAGTCAACTACACTAAATATAAAAAAAAAATTGGAAACACAAAAATCTTTGACTTTTTCTCCAGTTATTTAATAGGTAAGGCAGAAGGCACATATAACAATGACATTAATGGGAAACCATGAAAACAAATTTATTATAACAGTATTTTTGAGAATGCTGAAGACTGGATTAGTCATTAACATTGTTGTAAAGATAAAGTCTTTGAAGACTATTAGTAAATCAGTTACCATAAAGATTCAAGAACAAAATCATCGGGGATGTGGTTTATGAATTTCCAGAGTTATTATACCAATAAATATTTTGTATCTTGTCATTATGAAAATGAATTTTGCAGAAAAAGCATTTCTCTATGATAGTTTCTTTCAAAAATGTATGTTTTGCTAGCTTTTTGTGTCCATGCCATAGTTTTTACATTTTTGTTTTGTAAGTCTGTTATTGTAAGGAAATTGAAATTGTTAGAGGAGATTGAGCCTATTCACTCAGGCTATAACGTACAAACTATCTGTATGATGACTAACACATTATCTGAAATGTAATTAAATTGTAGCTCTAATTCCAATAGTATATAAGTGACATAAATCTACTTGGTACACAGGAAATTTAAAAACCCTTTGTTTTTACCCCCTTTCTAAATTCCATTGAAGAAATTATACTGGCAATTCTAACAGATTAAATTCATAAGCTTTTTTTCCTTTGACACTGTATTTCCCTTTAAGCATCTCTTTACATCCAGTTTTTTAGGTTATCTTTATTGAGGTACAATTTATATATAATATAAATGTTTCTAAGTTTTTTGTTTAATTCTTAAATTCTTGCTGCCAGTTGGTATTACTTCTTTTTGGCCAGAAGTACTCACTTCAGCATTCCTTAGGGTACTGGGCCATTGATGAGAGTATCTTTTGTCTTCCTTTACCTGAAATTCTCATAATTTTGCCTTCATTCTTGATATATATTTTAGTGGATAAAGAATCCTGGCTTTACTATTTTTTCTTTCAAGCACTATAGTGACGCTCCGCTATCTTTTTGTTCACTGTGGTTTATAATTAGAAGTCCACATTCATTTGAATAGTATTTCTGTCTACAGAATGTGTAATTTTCCTAAAGCTGCTTTCAAAACTTTTTTTTTAATCTTTGGTTCCTGCAGTTAGTCTATAATTTGCCTACTTAAAACTTTCTTGATATTTATCCTGTACAAAATCATTGAGGTTCTTGGATATGTAATTTTTTTTTCTTTTACAAATTTTGTGTTGTGTTCAGCCATAACAACTTTATTTTCCTTCCCCTTTCTCTCAGACTTTTCTGGTACTCAAAGTACAGATGCAGTATCCCTTGAGCAACATGAGTTTGAACTTCACCCACTTTTATGCATATTTTTTCGATAAGTATATTGTAATTTTGTGTTGGAGATTTGTGACAATTTGACAAAACATTTTCCTCTCTCTAGCTTTATTGTAAGAATACAGTGTATAATGCATGTAATATACAAACTATGTGTTAATTGGCTGCTTATGTTTTCAGAAAGGCTTCTAATTAACAGTAGGCTATTAATAGTTAAGATTTGGGGGATTTAAAAGTTATATGTGGATTTTTGACCAGATAGGGGCTGATACTCCTAACCATTGTATTGTTCAATAGTCAGCTATATATTGTATCTTTGACATATTCCCACAGGTTCTTAGATTTTATTCATTTTAAAATCTGTCTCTGACTTCTTTTGATTGGATAATTCCTATTAATGTCAGTTTTAATTCTTTCTTTTGTCATGTCCATTCTGTTTTTAAATCCTCTAGGGTAATTTTTATTTTAGTCATTAAAATTCTAAATTCTAAGATATTCAATTAAAAAAATCTATTTCTTTGCTAGATTTTCTGTCATTTTATTATTATAAATGTTTTATTTCTTCTTTACCTCATTGGCCATAGTTAAATGCTTTAAAGCTTTTGCCTGATAATTCCAACATCTGAGTCACCTCAGTGTTGATATCTTTTGGCAATTTATTTTTCTCTAGAATCTTATGTTACATAGTATTTTATGTCATTTTAGATTGAATCCTGGTCATTTTGAAACAATATGTTGTGAAGATGCTGTATAATATTATATTCCTCCCAAAATGTCAATGTGTTTAACAAGTGATTAGTATAGAGTCAAACTGTAAACTTGTTACACCTGTGAAAAGGAGCTACTCCAATTCCTGTTTAGAGTGATTTCAGTCACTTCACACTGAGTAGTTCGTGATCAGAAAGAGACATGGGTAGTCCATGCACAGAATCAGGGTTCTGCTTTTCAGTTATCTCTTAGACAGCAGTTCTTTCTCTCAAATGGCTCCATTGTCTTAGGCTTCTTTCTCTTATGTCCAGAAGGATGATGGGCTTTCTCTCAGAGTTTTAGCCAGCCACCTCACAAAAACACATCTATGATTTAGTCTGCCCCAGATCAAAGCCACAAAAATGGAAAAGTCATTCTTTGCTGGTCATATCTTCCATTTATAAATTCCTTTCCCTAATCTACCTGTGTTTATTGTCTCTGTAGAACCCTCATGTGGTTGCATTTTGTGTCTTGACCAGAGTTTATAGCTATTTAGGAGAGTGATGGTTATGCTAGGAAATTTCTCTGCACTATACACATGTATACTTCAAATTTACATATGTTCCCATTTGTATTTATTTCAAAATGTTTTCTATTGTCTGTGACTATTTTAACATGAGTAATTTAGTAATATGTTTAATTTTCAAATAAGTGGGAATTTCACAGACGTATTACTACTGCTAATTACTGTGACATTGGTCTTTACAAATAAATATTCTGAATAATTTCAGTCCTTTTATGAAAGGAATTTTTCCAGCTTTTTAAAGAAATAATGGACATATAACATTGTGTAAGTTTAAGATGTACAATGTAATGATTTTATACAAGTATATATTGTGAAGTGATTGTGACATTAAGTTTAGTTAATACATTTATCACCTCATATAATCACAATTCCTTTTTGTGAGAACATTTAAGATCTATTCTCTTAGGAACTTTCAAGGATGTAATACAGTATCGTTAATTATAATCAATGTCAACCTCCTCAATATTAGACTGTAAAATGTATTTCTCCTGAAACTAAAAGTTTGTCCCATTGAAGATCATCTCACCATTACCCCCAACCCTGGCAACCACCATTCTACTCTCTGTTCCTGTTTGTTTAGTTTTTTTAAAGATTCCATATATAAATGAGATCACTGTATTTGCCTTTCTCTGACTTACTTCATTTAACATAATTACCTCAAAGTCCATGCACGTTGTTGCAAATAGCAGGATTTCCTTTTTCTCATCACTTATAATATCCCATTGTGTGATTTACACACACAAACACACACATACACACACAGATATAATTTTCTTTATTAATCCATTGATGGACACTTGGATTGTTTCCATGTTTTGGCTGTTGTGAATAATGTTGCAGTGAACATGGGTGTGTATATATCTCATTGAGATCTTGACTTCACTTCCTTCAGCTATATACCCAGAGGTGGAATTGGATCATATGGTAGTTCTGTTTTTAAATTTCTGAGCAAGCAACATACTATTTTCTATAGTGGTTGTACTAGTCTAAGTCTCACCAGCTGTGCATGAGGGTTTCCTATTTTCCACATCATTGCCACACTTGTTATTTCTTGTTGTTTTGATGATAGCCATTTTAACAGATTTGAGGTGATATTTCATTGTGATTTTGATTTTTCTGATAAGTGATGTTGAGCATGTTTTCATGTACTTGTTTTCCAGCTGTCTTTCTTGGAAAAATGTCCTTTAATGTCCTCTGCCCATTTTTTAAAACAGACTATTTGGTTTTTTTTTTTGCTATTGAGTTGTGTGAGTTCATCAAATATTTTGGATACTAAGCCCTTATCATATACATGATTTGCAAATATTTTCTCCCATTCTATGATTTAGTCTGCCCCAGATCAAATCCATAAAAATGGAAAAGTCATTCTTTGCTGGTCATATCTTCCATTTATAAATTCCTTTCCCAAATCTACCTGTGTTTATTGTTGTTTATTTTGTTGTTTATTTTGCTGTGCAGAAGCTTCCTAGTTTGATGTAATCTCCCTTGTTCATGTTTGTTGTTGTTGCTTGTGCTTGTGGTGTCAAATTCAAAAAAAATAATAATGTTATAAGGAACAATGTCAAGGAGATTTTTCCCTTTGTTCTCTTCTAGGAATTTCATGGAACAGGTTATCCATTTCAAGCTAACTTTTTTTACTGATATAAAATAGAAGTCTGATTCTATGCTTCTGCATGTGGCTGTCCAGGTTTGCCAGTGCCATTTATTGGAAAGACTATCTTTTCCCATTGAGTATTCTTGGCTCTCTTGTCAATATTTGTAGACCACAGATGCATGGTATCTCTATTTCTTGGCCCTCTATTCTCTTCTGTTTCTCCATCTGTCTGTTTTTATGCCCATATAGTACTCTTTTGAATGCCATAGCTTTGTAGTATAGTTTGAAATTGTGAAATGTGATGCCTATTTTGTTCTTTCTTCTTAAGATTGCTTTGGCTAGTCAGGGTCTTTTGTGGTTCTGTATGAATTTTGGAATTTTTTTTTGTTTATTGCTGTGAAAACTGCCATTATTTTTTGACAGGCATTGGATTGATTTATAGATGACTCTGGTAGTATGGGCAATTTAACAATATGAATTCATAGCATCCATGAATTCTTTCCATTTATTAGCATTTTAAATATCTTTCAATGGCATCTCATAGTTTTCAGGGTAGAGACCTTTCACTTTTTTGGTTTAATTTATTCCTATATTTTATTGCTTATCATTCTCTAAATGTGATTGTTTTCTTCTCTTTCCAATAGTCTATTGTCAGTGTGTAGAAATGCAACTGATTTTTATATGTTGATTTTGTATCCTGCAACTTTACCAAATTCATTTATTAATTCTTACAGGTTTTTCTGATGGAATCTGTAGGGTTTTCTTAATATAGGATTGTTATCTGCAAGGAGACAATTTTGCTTTTCCCATTCTGATTAGAATGTCTTTTCTCTCTTTCTTTTGCTAATTGCTCTAGCTAGGACTATGATTACCATGTTGTGTAAGAATGTTAAGAGTATTTATCCTTGTGTTGTTCCTGATCTTAGAGGAAAAGTTCTGAGTTTTCAATTTTGAATATGATCTTAGATGTGGCTTGTCATATATACCTTCTATTATGTTGAGGTATGCCAATCTACATAGATTTTTTTGAGGGTTTTCATTATAAAAGGATGTTTAAGAGGGTCAAATGGTACAACTTTCCAATTAATAAATAAGTTATGGGGATGTTGCATACAGCATAGTGACTGTAGCTAATAATACTGAATTGCCATTTGAAAAGTTGCTGAGAGAGTAATCTTAAAAGTCGTCATAATAAGGAAAAAACAAATTTTTGTAACCACACTGGGAGGTGTTAACTAGACTTACTGCGGTGTACATTTCACAATATATAAAAATATGAAATCCTTATGAATCATCTCCAGCTATAATTGTGTATATGTCTGTTTTTCTGTGAAGGTCTAATGGAATAAAGACACTTGGCAGCTTTTGCTACATGTATTTTGAAGCCCTGTTATTGGTAAATTCACATTTGAGATTGCTATGTCTTCTTGAATTGCTCAAAAGTTTGAAAAGTCCCAGTTAATCAGTTAATTTTTTTTTTGGTAAATTTCTTTGTCTCATAATAATTTAGTTTCTCTAGATGCTTATGCTTTGTCTATCTGTGTTTAAATTTTTTAAGTGGAATATTTGTACATGACAATTTGGTTTGTCTTGGTCTTCAGGGTGTTTTTAATTTCAAACATTTTCTTAAAGAGGTTATACATTTGCATTTGAATTAATTAGATTGATTTAATTTGTATCTACCATATTGCTATTTGTTTTCTATTTGTTCCATTTGTGTTTTATTTCCTTACTCTTTTTCTTATGACTGTTGAATTTAATATTTTTAGTATATCCTGTCTTATCTTCAGTACATGCTTATTAGCACTGAATTTATACATATGTGATCTCTGTGATAATTAACACCCCACACTCTAAAGAACTCCATGATTGGTTCAATGTTCTGATGTTGCCATCTTAAAATTCTTAATAATTCTAAAGCAAGGACTCAGCATTTTTAGTTTGGCTTGAACCCCACAAATTATGTAGCTGGCTCTTTTTATAGCTATATGCACACACACACATTTGATATTTTAGTGTTTCCTGAGGATTTACTATATTCATCTTTAACTTTTCACAGTGTATCTGCAGATGATACATTTCAAATTTAAGAAGCTTAAAAGTGTAAAATGCTATTTGCTTCCTCTCATTCTATGTGTTATTATTGCCATGTGTTTTACTCCCATAACTTAGTTTACATTGTTATATTTATTTAAATAATTATCTCTTAAATACATTAAAATGAATTATATTTTACATTTTTGATATGTTTACTGTTTATGATATTCTTTCTATCTTTTTAAAAATATTTTCATCTGGTACCATATTTCTTCAGCCTGAAAAATTGTCTGAATTATTTCCTCTAGTGTAAGTCTCCTGCTGATGAATTAAGCTTTGGTTTGATTTTTAAAAAATCTCTGTTTTGCCTTATTTTTGAAAGAGAGTCAGTGAATATATAACTTTAGCTTGCTAGTTGAAAGGTATCATTTTATTGATTTTGTTTTTCACAGTTTCTGATAAGAAGTTTGTTATTATTAACTTCATTCCACAGCATGTGATGTGACATTTTTGACTTCTTTTCTAATTGTGTCATTATCACTGGTGTCCAATAATTTTATTATGATACTTTCTTGCTGTGGTGGCTTCTGTGTTTATTCTGCCTAAGCATTCTGAGTTTCTTGGTTGAGATTAGGTTTTTCACCAAGTGCTGACATTTTTTTTTTAATTTTATGCAATGTATTCTCCTGGCTCCCTCAAATTTTGTAGGACTTTTATTACACACATGCTAGATCACTTGACTTGTCCTACCAGTCGCTGAGGCTCTCCAATTTTTATTTCAGTCTTTTTAACTCTCGGTGCTTCTGTCTGAATAGTTTTTATTCTCATCTCTTTAAGATTTACTGGTTTTTGTAGATTCTCATCTATTCTTAATCTGACCTATTACATCTTCATTTCAGATGTATTTTTTATCTTTAGGTTTTTTCTGTTGGTTATTCCATTTCTTCATTTTGTTTTTTTAGATCATTGGACATATCAACATATTTATAATACTGATTTCAACCCTTATATATTGCAACTGTCATTTCTTATTTCATTCTTTTTTTTCTATTGATATATCTTTCTCATGGTAATTAGTCACATTTCCCTATATATTCTCATCTGTGGTAGTTTCTAACAGAATGCTAGACATTGTGATTTTAAATTACTGAGTGCTGGAATTGACTGCTTATATTTAATTAGTTTAGATCTTTTTCTTATAGGGAGTCTAGTTTCTTGAAGTTCAGGTTTATCATTTTGGGGGCCTATTTTTAATGCTCTCTTGTGGAAGGTTTCAGGTAGCCTTAACACTGACCACATTTAAGGGTCAGGCTTGACCTTCCTGAGGTCTCTACTAGTTGTTAGTTCTTCAGGTACTTTTCACTGTGACTATTCAGAGCTCAAATATCTTTCAATCCTGAGTTTGCTTTGGTAATTATTTGATTTACCTCATTCCATTTGGTATTCTCTTGGCCTCACAATATTTCACCCTCAGTGTGTTTGCCTTAGTACTCAGCAATTAATTCAGAAGAATCCTGTGCAGATTTTAGGAGCTTTCATTCTACATAGGTATTATCTCTCCAGGTCTCTGTCCCATATACTCTAATCTCTTCTAAACTCATCAGTGTTACTGTCCTCCCTTTGAGTTCCTTTTCCCTGAATTCCAGTTCACTAGTTGCCTCCAGGTGGGTATATTACATGACTATAAGATTTACTTAGTCTTAGTCCCTTAATTCAGTGATCAAAATCCTATGCTCCTTGTTGTCTAGTGTCTTCAACAATTTAATATATTTTGTTCAACTTTCTCATTTTTTACTGTGCAAATATAAGTCCCCCCAAACCCCTGTTCTCCTCTTAGTTCTTCATAGCTAGAAGGAAGACAAGTTGCTCCTTTTTCTAATATATTTAAAACCTATAATATTTTGTAAGAAAACTCATAAATAATGGCATATTATAAATAATAAGATATTCCTACTAACATGCTCTCCTCACCAAAATATCAGTAAAAATCCTTCATCTAGGAAATCATTTGTATTTAAACTATGTGGTCGATATGTCTATGCTTAAGCACAACAATATTAGCAGACATAATGAAGTACAGATTTGCACCTACTTATAAAAAGTAAGTTTGGATAATAGAAGTAAAACAATAAGTAAAATAGAAGAGCAGAGTTTCTAATAGAAGTGATAACATGCCAACTTATGTGCACATACAAAAAGGAGAAAGGAATAACCCAATTAAAATAGAGAGAAACTTACAGAGCAATTTATAAACTTTGTACATTGAGAAAAAAGGAAGCATGATCTTTTTTGCTAATGATATTAGCTTTCTTTTTAAGTTTAGTTTTAAAGTATTCCTTTGCACTACTGTGTATTATGGAATAGTGGCAAAGTATTAGAGATATGGATTTCATACTCATACTGAAGTGTCAGCACATGTTAAGGCAAATATTTTGTCTGTAATACCTAAAAAGACTGAAAATTATGTTACTTAATGAGCAATATTAGAGAGTACTACAAAGCCATAATAAAGTTGGTAAGGTCTGGTGGCAGGGAATACAAATAATAAATTTAATGAGTAATTTTAGATATTGATTATACTTTTTCATTGAGCTACAAATTTTTTAAATTTTTGATGGAAATAACATACAATATTCTAAAGTTTATTATTAATGAGATTTGTTGAGCTATCTTTATGTAAAGTGTTTTTCAGAGGATTAGCAAGTCTGGAAAACTTTATGTGTATAGAAGGGCTTTAAAAATAAGTAAATAATGTAAATAATTAGAGCCAGATGTCTCATTATTTGGGAAAAAAGTTACAAATAAGAAAAGAGAGAAGACTAGAAAAATGGAATGTTCTAGAAAGAAGAGGAATGGAATATCTATTCCTATTTCTAGTAACTACCACAGTTAGCTTTAAGAAGTGATTAACCATGATCCATTAATACCTTTTTTGTAATTCTAACACAATAATTTGGCTAGAAAATTAATAAAACTTCAAAAATTATCTCTGATTTAGGAAGGTTATTCTCCCTTTTAATAACTTTTTAAAGAAATAATAAACAAATGGGAGATAGTATAGCATCCTTTAACTGTCACAGGGAACTTAATTGTTCCAACTATAGATTGGACAAAAACACAGGGCAAAGGACACAATAAATCTCACACTATAATGTAAACAAATCAACTGCATAAATAATAGTACAGATAATTTTAAGATATGTACTTTAAGTGATATTTTAAGATATGTTTACTTGGATTGTAGAACATTTCTAAGTTCTTTCATTCTAATGCATTATCTTTAAAAATTTTTACAGTAAGATGTACATATGACAAAATTTGCCATGTTAAACATTTTAAGTGTATAATTTGGTGCATTAATTATATGCATTATATTGTGCAACCATGGCTACTACCTGTTTCCAAAAATTTTTATCATCCCAAACAGAAATTCTATTGCTATTATACAGTTAGCTACCTTTTTATATTCACCTCCACCACCAGCCCCTGATAACCTATTATCTTTCTTTCTCTATGAATTTGCCATTCAATATATTTCATATAAGTGAAATCATACAATATTTGTCCTTTACTCACTTATTTCACTTAGCATCATATTTCCAAGGTCCATCCATGTTGTAGTATATGTCAGAGCATCATTTCTTTTTATGGCTAAATAATCCAATTTATGTATATGCCACATTTTCTGTTCATCTGCCAGGCATTTGCATTCTTTCTACATTTTAGCTATTTCACATAGTGCAATGAACATTAATGTGCAGTATCTGAGTTCCCATTTTCATTTTTTCTTATCCTGCCATTTTATGTTTCCAGCAGGAACATAAGTAACCCAGTTTCTTTGCATCCTCACCAGCATTGGATTTTGTCACTATTTTGTTGTTATTGTACATTTTTTTTTTGGACTATATGCCTAGGCATTGAATTGCTGGGTTATATTCCTTTGCTGTGATTGCTGTAACAAGGTTACACCTCCATGAACTAAATTGGTTTATGGTTAAGCCTCCATAAACTGAGTGGCTTAAACAACACAATATTATTTTCTTACAGTTCCGGAAGCTCAACATCTGGGATTAGGTGTTGACAGGTTGATTCCTTCTTAGGGCTGTGAGGGTCGATCAGGGCCATGCCTCTCCCCTCACTCCTGGTGGCTTACTATCTTCACCATTTCTTGGTTTGTAGAAGTATCTCCCCCATGCCTGCCTTCAAACAGACCATGTTGTTTGTACCTCTGGTCTTGAGGAATCCTTTATGTATATTCCTTCTGATCTTCAACTTTCAGAATCATCTTATCTTCATTTTATATATAATATCCATGGTTTTTAGCAGTATGCAGTGAGATGAATAGGTACAATTACATCAACTCCTTGGTGTCCCTGATTCTATTGATTGCTTTTGTGGCATATTATAATAGATTGTGTGTGTTCACATTTGCCTTATAGTTGTGAACCCCAGATCAATAAGTTTTTATACGAATTCCTTCTTGAGAGCTCTTTCACCACTACCTTCATATCTATCAAAACTGTTTCAAGCCTGATAGTGTCATCACCACTGCTGCCCAATTCAGCCAATATACCAAGAGACAGTGTTGATCAGAGAAAGAGTTTTATTCAGCAAGTTGGCAGGTTGGAAGATGGGATGACCATGGTACTAAAAACCCATCTGAATTCAGTGTTGGTTTGAAGATCCTTTTATGCTAGAAAAGCAAGGCAGGTAGCGGGAAGGGGGTGAAGTTTAGGTAGTGACACATAACTGCAGACATCTGAGTGCCAGCAAGAGTCTGAAGAGAGTTGTGAAACTCCTCATCCCTGGTCAGTTGACCCCCACTAACATAGTCTGGTCATGATGCTCCCACAAATCCTTGATAGAACAATCATTATTTCTGTACATATTTCCTTATCTCCTCAGAAGAGGTAAACCTCAGGGAAGGGGCCGTTTGCAGAAATCTCAAGCTGTAAGCAAAAGCCCTGTTGATAATTAGCAAACCTAAGTGCAGGGCTGCAGGGCTGAGCAGAAGCCCATTTCCTTTTTTTTTACTTTTGGAACGAAGATTAAAGCAGCAAAGAAGAAAAATACAGTATGGAGGCAAAAATGCCTACTTGTTACAATACATTAGCAGAATTAAACCAGAAATATATTATATGCCAAGTCAGATAAATGCTATTCAAACGTCATTTTACAAGTGAAAATTTATGCCCGGCTTTGAAAATACTGAAAAATGGGACAAGCAGAAAACATGCTCCCTCTTGTTATTCATCATCTAAATACCTCAACATATGGAAATTACAAAAGCTCATTGACAATACAAATGAAATAAATATAACTACATGCAAAACAGGCATTGCCCTTCTAAATATATGATTATCATAAGAAACAAAAGAGTAGGAAAAGATTACACATACATAAAGTGTTAAAAGGTAAAGCTAAACTAGATTACTGCATGTAGTTTGGAGAAGCAGCGCAAACATGAAAAAGCCAAGAAAACCATTACCTCACTAGTGGGGATTCCAGTTACCTCTCTGAGGGACAGGTAGGGGCATGAATGGAGAAAGGTATGGGGGGATTTCAAGCTGGCAACTTTTGTTTCTGAATTCAGGTACTACATACAGAGTATTTACTTTATAATTAGACATTATAGAATAAATATTTATTTTGTGAATTTTTTGTATTCTTCATAATTTAAAAATTGTTTATAATTATAAAACGAAGAAGAGCTTAAGGTACATGCACAGGTTAAGATCTGTGCTTTTAAAAGAGAGAAGTAGGCCAAATTGTTATTTTTTAGATTAGCTACCCTATCATTTTGGCTTGAGGAAAGGCTCATTTTCTATTTCTAAATAATAGACATGTTCTTCAAGGTATTTTCTCTCCTGAGACATTTTAAAGTGTTTGAAGGGGAGAAGGGCTCGGGCGGGGGTGGGGGGAGGATGCGTGGCTCTCAGGTCATCACATCAGCGTATTCCCTTGATCCCACTGCCACCCCACTCCATGTTCACCCCAGCCTGTATCTGGTTGATCGGAGTAAAGAGGACACTTAAAAACATCCGGAGAGAACATTTCTTGTGCATTAATGTACCAACTATTAAAGAAATGAATACTCTCGGTAGAAATTGACTGAATTTTCAAAATTCCAGAACCATAGTGTGTTCGAGGCATATTAAGGCAAAATAATGAAAATGACATCTAGTTCCCTTGTTTCCTACCTGCCAGATATTTCATTATTTAATAACAGAAGTGATCAGTAATAAACCATAATGGGATATATTCTAGTAGCCTCTGAAAAATGTATGTTACTCAGAAATATAGTATATTACATTTTACAAAATTAATTTGTTTGAAGACTTCACTTTTATAAAACAGTTTTAGGTTCACAGCAAAAAATTGTGAGGATAACAGGGAGAGTTCCATACATGTCCTGTCCTCATGCATGCACAGCCTCCCCCATTAGCAACACGTCCCACCAAACTGGTAAATTCGTTATAATCGATGAATTTGCATTGATATATTAATGACTAGAGCCCATGATTTATATTACAGTTCACTCTTGGTGTTGTGAATTCTATGGGTTGGGGACAAATGTGTGATGACATGCACCCTTTATTATACTATGGAGTATTTTCACTGCTTTAAATATCCTCTCTGCTTTGTCTATTCATCCTTCCCCCTCCTTCCCTCACACCTTACCCCCAGAAACCCTAGCAACCACTGATCTTTTTACTGTTTCCATAGTCTCCTCTTTTCCAATGTGTCATATAGTTGGAATCATACAGAACGTAGATTCTTCAGATTGGCTTCTTTTATTCAGTAGGTATATATTTAAAGCTCTTCCTTGGGTTTCCATGGCTTGATAGTTCATTTCTTTTCGGCATTAAGTAACAGAACGGACATGCCACCCTTTATCCATTCGCCTCCTAAAGGACATCTTCCAAGTTTTGGCAATTACGAATTAAACTGCTATATACATCCATTTACAGGTTTTTATGTAGACCTGAGTTTTCAACCCCTTGAGTAAACACGAAGATAGCAAATGCTGGATCACATGGCAAGAGTACGACCAAACTTTCTTCCAAAAGGGCTGTCCCATTTAGTGTTCCTACCAGCAATGAAAAAGAGTTCATATTGCTCCTTAATCCTAGTCAGCATTTGCTGTGGTCTACGTTCCAGATTCTGGCCATTCTAATAGGTATGTAGTGACATCTCATTGTTTTAATTGGCATTTTCCTGTGACCCATGTTATGGAGAATCTTTTCACACACTTAGTTACCATCTGTATATCTTTGCTGGTAAGGGTCTGTTCATGTTTTTGCCACACCATTTAGACACTTCTTAAATTTTTTTTTTATTGTTGAGATTTAAGAGTTCTTCATATATTCTGGCAATAGTCCTTTATCAGATATGTCTTTGCAAATATTTTCTCTCATTCTGTGGCTTCTCTTCTCATTCACTTCATATTGTCTTTTGAAGAGCTTCTTTATATTAATAAAATCCATCATATCGATTTGGCTTTCATGGATCATGCCCCTTTGGAATTGTTTTTATTAAGGTATTATTGATATACACTCTTATGAAGGTTTCACATGAAAAGACAATGTGGTTACTACATTTACCCATATTATCAAGTCCCCACCCATACCCCAATGCAGTCACTGTCCATCAGTGTAGTAAGATGCCACAGATTCAATATTTGCCTTCTCTATGCTACACTGTTTTCCCTGTGATTCCCCACACCATGTGTACTAATCATAGTATGCCTCAACCCCTTCCCCCAGTGTCCCCACCCGCCCTCCCACACCCCTCCCCTTTGGTAACCACTAGTCCCTTCATGGAGTCTCGGAGTCTGCTGCTATTTTGTTCTTTCTGTTTTGCTTCATTGTTATACTAAACAAATGAGGGAAATCATTGGGCACGTGTTTTTCTCTGCCTGGCTTATTTCACTGAGTGTAATATCCTCCAGCTCCAACCATGTTGTTGCAAATGGTAGGATTTGTTTCTTTCTTATGGCTGAATAGTATTCCATTGTGTATATGTACCTCCTTTTCTTTATCTATACATCTACTGATGGACACTTAGATTGCTTCCATATCTTGGCTGTTGTAAAAATTGCTGCAATAAACATAGAGGTGCATATGTCTTTTTGAATCGGAGAAGTTGTATTCTTTGGGTAAATTCCAAGGAGTGGGATTCCTGGGTCAAATGGTATTTCTATATTTAGTTTTTTGAGGAACCTCCACATTGCTTTCCACAATGGTAGAACTAGCTTACATTCCCACCAGCAGTGTAGGAGGGTTGCCCTTTCTCCGCATCCTCACCAGCATTTGTTGTTCTTAGTCTTTTTTGATGTTGGCCATCCTTACTGGTGTGAGTGATATGTCATTGTGGTTTTAATTTGAATTTTCCTGATGATTAGTGATGTGGAGCATCTTTTCATGTGTCTGTTGGACATCTGAATTTCTTCTTTGGAGAACTGTCTCTACATATTCTCTGCCCATTTTTTAATCAGGTTATTTGCTTTTTGGGTGCCAAGGCATGTAAGTTCTTTATATAATTTTGGATGTTAACCACTTGTCAGATATGTCATTTACAAATATATTCTCTTATACTGTAGGATGCCTTTTTGTTTGTTGATGGTGTCCTTAGCCATACAGAAACTTTTGGGTTTGATTTAGTTCCCTGTATTCATTTTTGCTTTTGTTTCCCTTGCTCAAGAAGGTGTGTTCAGGAAGAAGTTGCTCATGCTTATATTCAGGAGATTTTTGCCTATGTTGTTTTCTAAGAGTTTTACGGTTTCATGACTTACATTCAGGTCTTTGATCCATTTCAAGTTTACTTTTGTGTATGGGGTTAAACAATAATCCAGTTTCATTCTCTTGCATGTAGCTGTCCAGTTTTGCCAACACCAGCTGTTGAAGAGGCTGTATTTCTCCATTGTATGTACACGGTTCCTTTATCATATATTAACTGACCATATGTGGTTGGGTTTAAATCTGGGCCCTCTAGTCTGTTCCATTGGTCTATGGGTCTGTTCTTGTGCCAGAACCAAATTGTCTTGATTACTGAGGCTTTGTAGTAGAGCTTGAAGTTGGGGAGCATAATCCCCCCAGCTTTATTCTTCCTTCTCAGGATTGCTTTGGCTATTTGGGGTCTTTTGTGGTTCCATATGAATTTTAGAACGATTTTCTCTAATTTGTTGAAGAATGCTGTTGGTATTTTGATAGGAATTGCATTGAATCTGTAGATTGCTTAAGGCAGGATGGCCATTTTGACAATATTAATTCTTCCTATCCATGAGCATGAGATGTGTTTCCATTTATGGTATCTTCTTTAATTTCTCTCATGAGTGCATTGTAGTTTTCAGAGTATAGATTTCACTTCCATGGTTAGGTTTATTCCTAGGTATTTTATTCTTTTTGATGCAACTGTGAATGGAATTGTTTTCCTGATTTCTCTCTCTGCTAGTTCTTTGTTAGTATATAGGAATGCCCCCGATTTCTGCATATTAATTTTGTATCTTGCAAATTTTCAGAATTCAGATATTAGACCTAGTAGTTTTGGAGTGGATTCTTTAGGGTTTTTTATGACAATATCATGTCATCTGCAAACAGGGACAGTTTGACTTCTTCCTTGCCAATCTGGATGCCTTTTATTTCTTTGTGTAATCTGTTTTCTGTATCTAGGACCTCCAGTACTAGGTTGAATAGAAGTGGGGAGAGTGGGCATCCTTGTCTTATTGACGGTCTTAAAGGAAAAGCTTTCAGCTTCTTGCTGTTAAGTACAATGTTGGCAGTGGGTTTGTCATATATGGCCTTTTATTATGTGGAGGTACTTGCCCTTTATACCCATTTTGTTGAGAGCTGTTATCATGAATGGATGTTGAATTTTGTCAAATACTTTTCCAGCTTCTATGGGGATGATCATGTAGTTTTTGTCCTTCTTTATGTTGATGTGTTTGCTGATGTGATAGATTTTCGAATGTTGTACCATCCTTGCATCTCTGGAATAAATCCTACTTGATCATGATGGATGATGTTTTTGATGTATTTTTGAATTCAGTTTGCTGATATTTTGTTGAGTATTTTTGCATCTATGTTCTTCAGGGATATTGGTCTGTAATTTTCTTTTTTGTGGTGTCTTTGCCTGGTTTTGGTATTAGAGTGATGCTGGCCTCATAGTATGACTTTGGAGGTATTCCCTCTTCCTCTACTCTTTGGAAAACTTTAAGGAGGATGGGCATTAGGTCTTCACTAAATGTTTGATAAAATTCAGTGGTGCAGCCATCTGGTTCAGTTGTTTTGTTCTTAGGTAGGTTTTTGATTACCAGTTCAATTTTGTTGCTGGTAATTGGTCTATTCAGATTTTCTGTTTCTTCCTGCATCAGCCTTGGAAGGTTGAATTTTTCTAGAAAGTTGTCCATTTCTTCTAGGTTATCCAGTTTTTAGCATATAATTTTCCATAGTATGCTCTCATAATTCTTTGTATTTCTGTGGTGTCTATAGTGATTTTTCCTTTCTCATTTCTGATTCTGTTTATGAGTAGACTCTCTTTTTATCTTGATATGTCAGGCTTGGGGCTTATCTATTTTGTTTATTTTCTTGAAGACCTAGATCTTGCTTTCATTGATTCTTTCTATTGTTTTATTCTTCTCAATTTTATTTATTTCTACTCTAATCTTTATTATGTCCCTCCTTCTACTAACTTTGGGTCTATTTGTTCTTCTTTCTCTAGTTTTATTAATTGTGAGTTTAGACTGCTCAAATGGGATTGTTCTTCTTTCTTGAGGTAGGCCTGTATTGCAGTATACTTTCCTCTTAGCATGGCCTTCACTGCATCCCACAGATTTTGTGGTGTTCAATTATTGTCATTTGTCTCCATATATTGCTTGATCTCTGTTTTTATTCGATCATTGATCCATTGGTCATTTAGGAGCATGTTGTGAAGCCTCCATGTGTTTGTGGGGTTTTCATTTTCTTTGTGTAATTTATTTCTAGTTTCATACCTTTGTGGTCTGAGAAACTGGTTGGTACAATTTCAATCTTTTTGAATTTACCAAGGCTCTTTTTGTGGCTTAGTATAAGATCTATTCATGAAAATGTTCCATGTGCAATTGAGAAGAATGTGTATTCTGCTGCTTTGGGTGTAGAGTTATGTAGATATATGTTAGGTCCATCTGTTCTATTGTGTTGTTCAGTGCTTCTGTCTCCTTACTTATTTTCTGTCTTGTTGATCTGTCCTCCAGAGTTAGTGGAGTGTTCAAGTGTCCTAGAGTGAATGCACTGCATTCTATTTCTCCTTTTAATTCTGTTAGTATTGGTGTCATATATGTAGGTGCTCCTGTGTTCGGTGTATAGATATTTATAATGGTCATATCTTCTTGTTAGATTGACCCCTTTATCATTATGAAATGTCCTTCTTGATCTCTTGTGACTTTCTTTGTTTTGAAGTCTATTTTGTCTGATACAAGTACTGCAACTCCGGCTTTTCTCTCCCTTTAGTTGCATGAAATATCTTTTTCCATTCCTTCACTTTTAGTCTGTGTATGTCTTTGGGGTTAAAGTGAGTCTCTGGTAGGCAGCATATAGATGGTTCTTGCTTTTTTGTCCATTTTGTGTCTCTATGTCTTTTGATTGGTGCATGCAGTCCATTTACATTTAGGGTGATTATCGATAGTATTTACTTATTGCCATTGCAGTCTTTAGATTTGTGCTTACCAAAGGCTCAAGGTTAACTTCCTTACTAACTAAGAGTCTAACATAACTCACTTAATACACTATTACAAACAAGTCTAAAGGTTCTTTATTTCCCTCCTTTTTCTTCCTCCTCCATTTTTATATATAAGGTATCATATTCTGCAACTCTTTGTCTATCCCTTGATTGACTTTGGGAATAGTTGATTTAATTTTGCATTTGCTTAGTAATTAAGTGTTCTGCTTTCTTTACTGTGTTTTTATTACCTCTGGTGACAGCTATTATACCTTAGGAATACTTCCATCTATAGCAGCCCCTCCAAAATACATTGTAGAGATCGTTTGTGGGAGGTAAATTCTCTCAGCTTTTGCTTATCTGGAAATTGTTTAATCCCTCCTTCAAATTTAAATGATAATCTTGCCGGAGAAAGTATTCTTGGTTCGAGGCCCTTCTGCTTCATTGTATTAAATACATCATTAAATAATACTTTTGGCCTGTAACGTTTCTGTTGAGAAGTCTGATGATAGCCTGATGGGCTTTCCTTTGTATGTGATCTTATTTCTCTCCCTGGCTGCTTTTAATAGTCTGTCCTTATCCTTGATCTTTGCCATTTTAATTACTGTATGCCTTGGTGTTGTCTTCGTTGGGTCCATTTTGTTGGGAGATCTGTGCATTTCCATGGCCTGAGAGACTATCTCCTTCCCCAGATTGGGGAATTTTTCAGCAGTTACCTCCTCAAAGACACTTTCTATCCCTGTTTCTCTCTCTTCTTCTTCTTTGGACCCCTATAATACAAATATTGTTCTATTTGGATTGATTACACAGTTCTCTCAATATTCTTTCATTCTCAGAGATTCTTTTTTCTCTCTGTTCCTCAGCTTCTTTGTATTCTTCTCTAATTTCTATTTCATTTATCATCTCCTCCACTGTATGCAATCTGCCTTTGATACTCTCCATTGTGCTCTTCAATGATTGGATCTCCAACCAGAATTCATTCCTGAGTTCTTGAATATATTTCTGTACCTCCATGAGCATGTTGATGATTTTTATTTTGAACTCCCTTTGAGGAAGCATCATGAGGTCGTTGTTTAAATCTTTCTCAGGAATTGTATTAATAATTTTACTCTGAACCAGATTCCTTTGGCATTTCATATTTGTATATGGCGCCCCCTAGTGCCCAGATGCTCTACTTCCTGGAGCTGCTCAGCCCCTGAAGCAATGTCAGGGGTTGCAGGGGAGTGGTGTTGGTTCCTGGGGGGAGGAAAGAGCTGTTTCCTGCTTCCCAGCTGCTATGCCTGTCTACACTGCATGAACCAGTGGGCCGAGCACACAGGCATAAGCCTCCATGCTTTGCGTTTGTAGTTGCCATAGACAGATCTTCTGTCTACCTGGCCTAACACCAGGGTAGGGTTTGCCAGTTTGTGAGCCAGGTGGGGATGCCTGGGAGAAAGGTGCAGTAGGCTGTGTATCCTCTCCTGATCAGTAAGCTCTATGCAATCCTTGCCCCTTTATCAGCCCTCTTGCTAAGGTCTTCCTTGTTAGGAATTCTCTCAGACTGCCCGCCTTGCCTTTTTCTTTTGTCCCAGAGCAGCCAGATATGAATCCCTGCTTTCCACAAGCAGCTGGATTCCCAGTCTCTCCAGGAATTCTGCCTGTCTTAGCTTTCCAACCCCATAATCATGACAGTATCATGCAAGCACCATGACATGTAGGTTTGTGCTCCTAGAGCAGATCTCCAGAGTTATGTATTCACCAGTCCCAGCTGTCTACTCCCTCCCTGCTCCGTTTCTCTTCCTCCCTCTCATGAGCTGGGGTTGGGAAAGAGATTGGGTCTCGCTGGGCCACAGCTTTGGTACGTTACCCAGTTCTATGAGGTCTTCTCTTTTCTCCAGGTTTATGCACTCTGGTGCAGTCTTCTTTCCTGTTGCTCTTTCAGGATTAGTTGTGTTAATTATATTTTCGTATTATGCAGTTTTAGGAGGATGCCTGTGTCTCACCTCTCATGCCGTCATCTTTAATCCTCTCCCCTTTGGCATTTAAAAAGTCATTGTCATAAACAGTGTCACCTAGGTTTTCTCCTAAGTTGTCTTCTAGGAGTTTTATTGTTTTCCATTTTACATATAGGTCTGTGATCCATCTTGAGAACATTTTTGTGATGGGTCTTAAGTTTGTCTATTTTTTTTTTCTATGTGGATGTTCAGTTATTCCAGCACCATCGGATGAAAAGATTATCTTTGTTCCATTGTATTGCCTTTGCCCCTATGTCAGGGTCAGTTGACTATATTTATGTAAGTCAAAATATCGGCTGTCCTATTCTATTGACCTTCACCTCTGTCACTTTGCCAATACCAAACTGTATTGATTACTGTAGTTTTATAGTAAGTCAAAGTAGTGTCAGTCTTCCAATTTTGTTCTTCAATACTATGTTGGTTATTCTGCATCTTTTTCTTCTCCCTATATTTTCTTGATACCCATAAAATAGCTTGCCAGGATTTTGATTGAGATTGCATTGAGTATATAGATCAAGTTGGGAAGAAATTATATCCTGATAATATTGAGTCTCCCTATTCATGTTCTTTATTTAGTGCTCTGGATTTCATTCATCAGAGTTTTATATTTTTCTTCACATAGACCTTGTACATATATTGTTAGGTTTATACCAAAGTATTTCACTTTTGGTGTGCTAAAATTAATGATACTATGTTTTAAATTTCAAATTCTACTTGTTTCTTGCTGGTGTATAAGAGAGTGGTTTACTTTTGTATATAAACCTTGTATCCTGAAACTTTGCTATAATCGCTTATTAGTTCCAGGAGTTACTTTTCTGATTTATTTTTTGTTTTAAACTTTGATGATCATGTCATCTGTGAACAAAGTTTTACTTCTTCCTTCCAAATTCTATACATTTTATTTCCTTTTCTTGTCCCATTGCATAAGCTAGATCATCTGTACAATGTTGAAGAGGAGCGCTAAGAGAGGACATCATTGTTATACCAGGAATTAGTGAGAAAACTTGTATTTTCTCACCACTAAGTAATTATAGGGCTTTGTATGTAGACTTTATCAAGTTCAGGAGGTCTCCTTGTATTACAATTTATGGAGGATTTTTATCTTAATCAGTATTTGATTTTGTCAAATATTTTTTCTGTGTCTGTATAGTCATGAGATTTTTCTTTTATAGTTGGTTGATATGATGGAATATATTAATTGATTTTTAAATGTCGAATAGCCTTATATTCCTGAAATAAATCCCTGGTCGTGGTATATAATTCTTTTTATACATTGATGGATTTGAATTGCTGATATTTTATTGAAGATGTCATATTTATATTCATGAGAGATATTGGTCTGTAGTTTCTTATACTGTGTTTTCCTGGTTTAGGTATTAGAGTAATTCTGGCCTCATAGATTGAGATAAGAAGTATTCCCTCTGCCCCATGATCTGAGAGAAATTGTAGAGAATTGGTACAATTTCTTACGTATTTGGTAGAATTCACAAGAGAACTCATCTGGGCCTGTTGTTTTCCTTTTTGGAACATTAGTAGTTCAGTTTCTTATTAAATTAGAACAAAAATTAAATTAAAATGAATTAAATTAAGTAAGTAATATAAAAATTATTAATTCAGTTTCATTGGTATGTCCTATTCAGATCATCTGTTTATTGTGTGAGTTTTGGCAAATTGTGTCTTTCAAAGAACAGGTCAGTTTCTTCTAGGTTATCAAATTTGTGCTCATAGAATTGATCATAATATTCCTTTACTATCCTTTTAATGTCCATCAAATCTTAATATGTCTTCCTTTCATTACTGATATTAGTAATTTGTCTTCTCTTTCTTTTTTTTCTCTATTTACTTTTGAAAGCCTTATTGATTTTATTGATCTTTTCAAAGAACCAGCTTTTGGTTTAGTTGATCGTCTCTATTGATTTCCTGTTTTCAATTTCATTGATTTCTTCTCTGATTCCTTTTATTTATTTTTTTCTGCTTATTTTGGGTTTAATTTGCCCTTCTTATAGTTTCTTAAGGGAAAAGCATAAGATTATTCTTTTAGATCTTTCTTCTTTTCTAACACATGCATTCAGTGCTAAATTTCTCTCTAAGCACTGCTTTTTACTACATCCACATATTTTCATAAGTTGTGTCTTCATTTTCATTTAGTTGAAAATATTTTTTGTCTTGAAATTTATTCTTTGACTTATTCTTAATTAGAACTGTGTTCTTTATTCTCCATGTATCAGGGATTTTCCAGTTATTTGTTGCTAGTTCCATTATGGTCCCAGATCAGATCTACCCTTCTTCCTACTCTCTTCAATGTATCTTTTGTTATTTCTATGCTCCATCCAGGTGCTGTAGTTTCTCACCTGGAGTCTTCAGCTCTTGTGATTGTATTTTCATGCACAGATAATTGTTCAAATTGATGTTTCTGCAAGGGCACAAGTTCTGGAAACCCATTCTCGTTTCTTGATCATCCAGGAACATTACATTCAGAAAAGCAGAGGATGAGATTATTTATTAGCCTACTTAAAATAAGTAATATTTTAAAATTCAACATATTGCACATAATTAATTATAAAACCAATGCTACTTTTTAAAATTATAAGGCAATGTTAGGAACAATTCTTAGAAGAAAATGCTGTATTCTGCAGTGTCAACTGAGTACCTCTGCTGCATCATAAATATTATAGAAACTCAACTGCATGTTTTATTAATAGTCAAATGCTCAGGAGTTTTGTAAAAATTCTGCACTGTAGGCTCAAATATGTAATTTTGATTCAATATATTTTTTAATCATTACTTTTTTGCAGTTGGATTTCTAGTAATATTTATAATCCATCAAGCAAATAATTCAATATTAAATCCATCTATATAATAACTCTCTCTCAGATATGGTAATATTTTGTTTAATTTTGATACAGGTTGGTTTAAGTCTGTACACTAACTTAATTATGTCAATTTCCTTTGCATGTTTTTATAGATTAACTAATAGTTGTTCTCATACTACTTACATTTAGTCTAATACAGCAACTGACTTTTTGTATATCTAGCTTATTATAAGTCAACACTATATATTTTTTAATAGGAATTGTTTTAAATAACTAATAATTTAATTATCAGTTTATATTACATTTTGTTTGAGATTGTGGATTTTTGAGCCAGACTGCCTAATTGCCAATATAGGTTCCAGAATTTCCTAGCTTGGGCTAGATTTTTACATCTACAAATTGGGAATAAAAATAGCACTTTCCTTTTAACATTGTTAGAGGATTAATTTATTTAGAATGGTGCCTTGCATATAGTAAATGCTCAATACATTTATGATATACCATGACAACTATTTCTTTTTCTGAGCTATATTTTAGATGTTGTCCTTATGTATAGACTGATTTTACATAATTTTAATCACAATACAGGCAAATTGTTTTGGTGCTTTTCTAAAATGCAATGCAATGCACTACAATATCAAACATTTTTCTTATTTTTAATCATCCAACTACATTATAAGGTCCACTAATTCTAATTATTCAGTCAAGTTATTAATACATCCAAAATTAAATGTGTATTTCCAGTGGGTAACACATAAGTGGCTTTAAATAGATAATGCTAAAATAAGCATAACCATACATTTGTTTCCAAATGTTTTCTTATACTTCGTCAGAAAGGAAACTAACAACAATAATTGTTTAAATCTTTCTAAGGGTAGAGTAATCAATTGGATATTCACTTGGATAATCAATTCTATAGTAAATTACTTCTACAGTATATAAAGATAGCTGGATAAGTCCAGAAAGGTATAAAAGCCTACCATATCCATTCATATTCTAGAAAATAAGAGAACTGACTTTTATAGAAATATGATGTAATATGTATTTCAGATGTAATTTAAAAATTCAACTCATGTTCTTGAAAAACATCCTCAGTGTCAGGTACTGTTTCAATCATTTTATCTCATTTAATCATTAGTAATAAAGGTGGCATTACTTATATTCCCATTTTAGAGGTAGTTGTAAATGGTGGCTGGTCCTGTTAGGAATATCTGAACAGGTTGTGAAACATCACTGTATCCTCTCTTGGCATCTCGCACATAGTAGTCTTTCAACACCTATCTATTGAATGAATGAGTAAAGAAAAATAAATCACTACTACTAAAGATTTAAAGTTGTTTCTTATTCTGAACAAATTAATGCTTATACATCATCAAAATGTTTTTGTTTTTAAAATAATTCATTTTTAGATATATATTAGAAATTCTAAGTTCATTGCTTGATTCCAGTTCATTTGGGGGAGATGTGTTTTTATTGTTTTGTAGGGGGAATTAGATATCTTGGGATTCCTATTAGAATTTAACAAATATCATCTAAAGCAACATAAAAGTAATATTTTAATAATTCTTGGGAAATAATTTATTAATATTAAAAAGCAAGAATGCTGATGTAAAGATTGCTTGTAGTCAAAGACATCTGAGTTTTTAAAGTTCTTGGTCAAATTAGCCTGGTGACTGTGGTTTGTCATTTAATGCTTCTCAGTTTTCTCGCTCTTGAAGCTGAGGCTAGTAAGATGCCTGCCTCATGAGATTATTATAAGCATAAAATCATGTTACATATGTAAATGGGATATCAGTGTAATTCTTTTGAGGCTTGTTTTTTGCTACCTTAAGGTGCGTCTGGAGTAGCCTTTGTTTTAAGGCTTTGTAAAAATTCTTTGTTTTAAGGCTACCGTAGAAAGTCTCCTAAATTGTGACTTTTATGGTAACTTAATTGAATATCAAAATTATTCTACAAGATATCTCCATTCTTTATCATTAAAACTCCTATGTCTTCCAGGAATGAATGACTTCAAAATGTCCATTCATCTTACAGCTTCCCAATATCTGTTGTCTATCAGGACATGAAGGGTCTCAAGTTGTCATGTGATCCTCACTATTTGGACAACTTAGGGGAGCTCTATGCAGCTATCTGGAGCCTCATCTTTCTTATTTCTTTGGATTTAATTTGTTATTCTCTTTCTAGTTTCTTAAAGATATAATTAGATTACTGATTTTAAATACTTTTTCTAATATATGGATTCAGTGCTATAAATTTCCTTCTAAACACTGAGTTCACTGCATAACAAAAATGTTTGGTAAATTGTGTTTTCATTCAAAATATTTTAAAATTTCTCTTGAGACCTAGGTGCTATTTAGAGTTGTGATGTTTAATCTCTATTTTGGAATTTTTCAGCTATCTTTCTATTTTTGATTTCTAGTTTAATTCTGCTGGAGTCTGATAGCAGATTGTATATTTAAGTTTTCTAAGGTATGGTTTATGGACCATAATGTAGTCTACCAATCTTGGTGAGTACTCCTCATGATCTTGAGAAGAATGTTTATTCAGCTGTTGTTAGGTTAAGTAGTCTGTAGAAGTCAATTATATATAGTTCTTTGGTAGTACTGCTTGGTTTTAACATGGTTTTACTGATTTTCTGCCTGCTGGACCTCTCTGTGACAGAGGTATATTGAAGACTCCAACTATGGCAGCAGATTCATCTACTTCTCCTTGCAGTTTGTTCAGTTTTTGCCACTGTAGTTTGATGCTTTGGTGTTAAGCACATACAAATTAAGGAATATTATGTCTTTTTGGAGAGCTAAATCCATTTATCATTATGTAATGCCCGTCTTTATCCTTGATAACTTGCCTTGCTTTGAAGTTGGCTGTTTCTGGAATTACTATAGTCCCTCATGTTTTCTTTTGATTAGTGTTAGCATGGTATATCATTTTCCATCATTAACTTTTAATATATATGTGTCTTTACATTTAATGTGGGTTTCTGGTAGACAAAATATAGTCAGGTCTTATTTTTTAGTCCACTTCAACAATCTTTCTTTTAATTGTTATGTTGCATCATTTACATTCAAAATGATTATTATATAGTGGGATTAGTAGCTAACAAATTCATTACTGTTTTCTATTTTTTGCCCTTGTTCTATGTTCCTATTTTTGTTTTCCACTCTTCTTCTGCCTTTTGTGATTTTATTTAAGAATGTTATGACTCCATTTCCTCTCCTTTGTTAGTATATGTCATTTGTTTAAGTGGCTGCTCTAGAGTTGCAATATATATTTACAACTATTCCAAGTCCATTTAGAAATAACATTATATTACTTCACAGATAGTATGAGTACCTTATAAAAGCAAATTAATCTAATTCCTCCCTCTGTTTCTTGTGTTATTACTGTCATTCATTTCACTTATATACAAGCACATACACACACACCTATACGTGTGTACACAATCAAATACATATTTTGAACAAACTTACCTATTAAATCAATAGATAGGGTTTTATTTACCTTCACCTTTTCCTTCTCTGATGTTCTTTCTTTATATATATATCCCAGGTTCCTTCAGTCTAAAGAATTATTTTAACATTTCTTGAAGGGCAGGTCTATTGGCAAAAGTTTCCCTCAATTTTTATTTGTCATTGCAAGTATTTCTCTATCACCTTCAAAGGATAAATGCTAAGTACAGAATTCTAGGTTGGTATTTTTTTTCCCCTCAGCAGTTCAGATACTCCATTCCACTCGCACTCCCATTTCCATGGTTTCTGAGAAGTTGAATGTCATTTTTATCTTTGTTTCTTTATAGGTCAGGTGTTTATTTCCTCTTGTTTCAGGATTTTTCTTTATCTTTGATTTCCTGTGGCTTGAAAATGTTATGTGTAGGTGAAATTAGCATTTTCCCTTTTGGATGTTCTCTGAGATTCCTGGATTTGTGCATTGGTGTCCAACATTAATTTGGGGAAATTTTCAGTCATTATTGTTTGAAATATTTCTTCTGTTTCTTTCTCTTTTTCTTGTATTACTGGTATTCTCTTGACATCCATGTTACACCTTTTGTACTTGTCCTGTATTCCTTGGATATTTTTTTTTCTTAATCCGCTTTGCTTTTCAGTTTTGAAGGTTTCTACTGCAATATGCTTAAGCTCAGAGGTTATTTCCTCAACCATATCCAGTCTATTAATGAGCCACTCAAAGATATTAATCACTTCTCTTACAGTGTTTTTGGTCCGTAGTATTACTTGTTGGTTCTTAGAATTTCCATCTCTCTTTTTACATTCTTCAGTTGTCTTGAATGCTGTCTACATTATCCATTAGAGACCTCAGCAGATTAATCATAGTTTTTTTAAATTCTTGCTCTGATAATTCCAATATCTGTACTATATCTTAATCTGATTTTGGTGCAGCTCTGTCTCTTCAGTCTGTTTTTTGCCTAGTAGTATGTCTTAGAATTTTTTAATTTTTTTGATAGCTGAACATGATGTACCCAACACTTATTCCTGTGGGAATTACTACTTTTGCCTTTCTGCTCCAGTATATTGTGATTCTCTATATTTGCTTTTAGGTCTCTTGAATTTGGGGGATGGGGGACAATGATTTGCCCTGTTATCTTACTTCTTTTATGGATTTTTCAGTCCTTTTAGCTTTTTACTTTTTGTTAGAATGGAGTATCAACTTCTAAGCTTCTTTTATGCCAGACCAGAAACCAGAAGTCTGAGACTCATCCTCCAAACTCTGTCCTAAGCTCAGGGAGACTGGGGTTCTCTACTTGACTCCACCATCTGACACCTCAGTGGAGAAAGAGCCTGTAGGTTCACGTACGAGGCAGTACACTCTGTGAACATACCAGTGCTGTTTTGTTTTTTTCTTACAGGACACAATCTTACACTTCTTATTTTCCAATATGTGGATACATTTACTTCATATATTTTCTCCAGTTTTATAGTTGTTTATAGCAGGAAGGCTAGTCTTTTCCCAGTTATTTAATCATTGTTAGAAGTGGAAGTCAGTGAGAATTCATATTTAAATTAATGCACATAGAATATTTTGTACATTCATGAGTTATGATCTGAGTCACAATAAGTGGTTAATATTTCTTAGCTGGTAACAACTTTGGCTCAAATACTTAAATAAAAACACTTGATTTAATTTAATTCCATGAAGTCAGAAGACTAGGAATGCCTATTAAGGAATTTGCAAAATAAACTTTGGTCATATAAAGACTTGAGTGAAATTCTAAAAAATGAAAGACTGATCAATGCGTATGTGGGAAAAGCAAGGTCCATGACCATGAGAGAGTTCATTTGCAGTAAACATACATATAAATGTAAGAATATTTATATAATATAAATAATTGCACACAACACACATAAATTTTGTACACCCAAGCATGTATATTAAGATAGCTCAAGAGATAGGTAGTTTATACTTATAAGGGTAGATGGTAACCAAATTATGGCAGGCTTGAGACTTACGTTCAAAAATCAAGAATTGATTGAGTTAGGAGTTGTTAATTCTCAAATGAGGGGTTAATATAATGAAAGATAAACTGGAAATATTTACTTTGAATCTATATTTGTCAATTAAAACTTGAAAATTTAGGGACTGGAGAATCACCTTAGATATTTTTTTTATTAAGGTATTATTGATATACACTCTTATGAAGGCTTCACATGAAAAAACAATGTGGTTACTACATTTACCCATATTATCAAGTCCCCACCAATACCCCAATGCAGTCACTGTCCATCAGTGTAGTAAGATGCCATGGATTCACTGTTTCCTTCTCTGTGCTACACTGTTTTCCCTGTAACCCCCCACACCATGTGTACTAAACATAATACCCCTCAATCCACTTTTCCCTCCCTCCCCAACCACCTTCCACACCCCTCCCCTTTGGAAACCACTAGTCCCTTCTTGGAGTCTGTTAGTCTGCTGCTATTTTGTTCCTTCAATTTTGTTGTGTTGTTATACTCTACAAATGAAGGAAATCATTTGGCACTTGTGTTTCTCTGCCTGGCTTATTTCACTGAGCATAATGTTTTCCAGCTCCATCCACGTTGTTGCAAATGGTAGGATTTGTTTCTTTCTTATGGCTGAATAGTATTCCATTGTGTATATGTACCACCTCTTCTTTATCCATTCATCTACTGATGGACACTTAGGTTGCTACCATATCTTGGCTATTGTAAATAGTGATGCGATAAACATAGGTGTGCATATGTCTTTTTGAATCTGAGAAGTTGTATTCTTTGGGTAAATTCCAAGGAGTGGGATTCCTGCGTCAAATGGTAATTGTATTTTTAGTTTTTTGAGGAACCTCCATACTGCTTTCCACAATGATTGAATTGGGTTACATTCCAACCAGCAGTGTACGAGGGTTCCCCTTTCTCCGCATCCTATCCAGCATTTGTTCTCAGCCTTTTCAATGCTGGCCATTCTTACTGGTGTGAGGTGATATGTCATTGTGGTTTTAATTTGCATTTCCCTGATGATTAGTGATATGGAGCATCTTTTCATGTGTCTGTTGGCCATCTGAATTTCTTCTTTGGAGAATTGTCTATTCATGTCCTCTGCCCATTTTTTAATTGGGTTATTTGATTTTTGGTTGTTGAGGCATGTGAGTTCTTTATATATTTTAGATATTAACCCTTTGTCGGATATATCATTTACAAATATATTCTCCCATACTCTAGGATGCCTTTTTATTCTGTTGATGGTGTCCTTGGGCATGCAGAAGCTTTTTAGTTTGATGTAGTCCCCTGTGTTCATTTTTGCTTTTGTTTCCCTTGCTCGAGGAGATGCGTTAGGAAGAAGTTGCTCATGCTTATATTCAGGAGATTTTTGCCTATGTTGTCTTCTAAGAGTTTTATGGTTTCATGACTTACATTCAGGTCTTTGATCCATTTAGAGTTTGCTTTTGTGTATGGCATTAAACAATAATCCAGTTTCATTCCCTTGCGTGTAGCTGTCCGGTTTTGCCAACACCAGCTGTTGAAGAGCTGTCATTTCTCCATTGTATGTCCATGGCTCCTTTATCGTATATTAATTGACCATATGTGGTTGGGTTTATATCACAGATCTCTAGTCTGTTCCATTGGCCTATGGGTCTGTTCTTATGCCAGTACCAAATTGTCTTTATTACTGTGGCTTTGTAGTAGAGCTTGAAGTTGGGGAGCATAATCCCCCCAGCTTTATTCTTCCTTCTCAGGATTGCTTTGGCTATTGGGGGTCTTTTGTGGTTAAATATGAATTTTAGAATGATTTGCTTCAGTTCGTTGAAGAATGCTGTTAGTATTTTGATAGGAATTGCATTAAATCTGTAGATTGCTTTAGGCAGGATGGCCATTTTGACAATATTAATTCTTCCTATCCATGAGCACGGGATATGTTTCCATTTATTGGTATCTTCTTTAATTTTTCTCATGAGTGTCTTGTAGTTTTCAGAGTATAGGTCTTTCAGTCCTTTGGTTTGGTTTATTCCTAGGTATTTTATTCCTTTTGATGCAATTGTGAATGTAATTGTTTTCCTGATTTCTCTTTCTGCTAGTTCATTGTTAGTACATAGGAATGCCACAGACTTCTGCGTATTAATTTTGTATCCTGCAACTTTGCTGAATTCAGATATTAGATCTAGTAGTTTTGGGGTGGATTCTTTAGGGTTTTTTATTTACAATATCATGTCATCTGCATACAGAGACAGTTTAACTTCTTCCTTGCCAATCTGGATGCCTTTTATTTCTTTGTGTTGTCTGATGCTGTGGCTAGGACATTCAGTACTATGTTGAGTAGAAGTGGGGAGAGTGGGCATCCTTGTCTTGTTCCCGATATTAAAAGAAAAGCTTTCAACTTCTCACTGTTAAGTATAATGTTGGCTGTGTGTTTGTTATATATGGCCTTTATTATTTTGAGGTACTTGCCCTTTATACCCATTTTGTTGAGAGTTTTTATCATGAATGGGTGTTAAATTTTGTCAAATGCTTTTTCAGCATCTGTGGAGATGATCATGTGGTTTTTGTCCTTCTTTTTGTTGATGGAGTTGATGATGTTGATAAATTTTCGAATGTTGTACCATCCTTGCATCTCTGGAATAAATCCTACTTGATCATGATGGATGATCTTTTTGATGTATTTTTGAATTCAGTGTGCTAATATTTTGTTGAGTATTTTTGCATCTATGTTCATCAGGGATACTGGTCTGCAATTTTCTTTTTTTGTGGTGTCTTTGCCTGGTTTTTGTATTAGAGTGATGCTGGCCTCATAGAATGGGTTCGGAAGTATTCCCTCTTCTTCTACTCTTTGGAAAACTTTAAAGAGGATGGGTATTAGGTCTTCACTAAATGTTTGATAATATTCAGTAGCTGAAGCCATCTGGCCCAGGGGTTTTGTTCTTCGGTAGTTTTTGTTTACCAATTCAATTCCGTTGCTGGTAATTGGTCTGTTCCGATTTTCTGTTTCTTTCTGGGTCAGACTTGGAAGGTTGTATTTTTCTAGAAAGCTGTCCATTTCTTCTAGGTTGTCCAGTTTGTTAGCATATAATTTTCCATAGTATGCTCTCATAATTCTTTGTATTTCTGTGGTGTCTATAGTGATTTTTCCTTTCTCATCTCTGATTCTGTTTATGTGACTAGACTCTCTTTTTTTCTTGATACGTCTGGCTAGGAGTTTATCTATTTTGTTTATTTTCTCAAAACACCAGCTCCTGCTTTCATTCATTCTTTCTATTGTTTTATTCTCTCTAATTTATTTACTTCTGCTCTAATCTTTATTATGTCCCTCCTTCTACTGACTTTGGGCCTCATTTGTTCTTCTTTTTCTACTTTCATTAATTGTGAGTTTAGACTGTTCATATGGGATTGTTCCTCTTTTCTGAGGTAGGCCTGTACTGCAATATACTTTCCTCTTTGCATGGCCTTCACTGCATCCCACAGATTTTGTGGTGTTGCATTATTGTTGTCATTTGTCTCCATATATTGCTTGATTTCTGTTTTTATTCGATCATTGATCCAATGGTTATTTAGGAGCATGTTGTGAAGCCTCCATGTTTTTGTGGGATTTTTCATTTTCTTTGCATAATTTATTTATAGTTTCATACCTTTGTGGTCCGATAAACTGGTTTGTAGAATTTCAATCTTTTTTAATTTACCGAGGCTCCTTTTGTGGCCGAGGATATGATCTGTTCTTAAAAATGTTCCATGTGCACTTGAGAAGAATGTGTATTCTGCTCTTTTGGGGTATAGAGTTCTGGAGATGTCTGTTAGGTCCATCTATTCTATTGTGTTGTTCAGTGCCTCTGTCTCCTTACTGATTTTCTGTCTTGTTGATTTGTCTTTGGAGTGAGTGAAGTGTTGAAGTCTCTAGTATGAATGTGTTGCATTCTATTTCCCGTTTTAATTCGGTTAGTATCTGTTTCACGTATGTAGGTGCTCCTGTGTTGGGTGCATATATATTTATGATTATATCTTATCTTCTTGTTGGATTGACCCCTTTATCATTATGAAATGTCCTTCTTGATCTCTTGTGGCTTTCTTTGTTTTGAAGTCTATTTTGTCTGATACAAGTACTGCAACTTCTGCTTTTTTCTTCCTATTGCATAAAATATCTTTTTCCATTCTTTCACTTTTAGTCTGTGTATGTCTTTGGGGTTAAAGTGAGTCTCTTGTAGGCAGCATATAGATGGTTCTTGCCTTTTTGTCCATTTTGTGTCTCTATATCTTTTGATTGGTGCATTCAGTCCATTTACACTTAGGGTGATCATTGATAGTATGTACTTATTGCCATTGCAGTCTTTAGATTTGTGGTTACCAAAGGTTTAAGGTTAACTTCCTTACTAAGAGTCTAACTTAGCTCACTTAATATGCTATTACAAACACAACCTAAAGGTTCTTTTTTTTTCCTCCTTTTTCTTCCTCCTCCATTCTTTATATATTAGGTATCATATTCTGTACTCTTTGTCTATCCTTTGATTGATTTGTGGGATAGTTGATTTAGTTTTGCATTTGCTTAGTAATTAGCTATTCTACCTTCTTTACTGTGTTTTTATTACCTCTGGTGACAGCTGTTATACCTTAGGAAGACTTCCATCTGTAGCAGTCCCTCCAAAATTCACTGTAGAGATCATTTGTGGGAGGTAAATTCTCTCAGCTTTTGCTTATCTGGAAATTGTTTAATCCCTCCTTCAAATTTAAATGATAATCTTGCCAAATAAAGTATTCTTGGTTTGAGGCTCTTCTGCTTCATTGCATTAAATACATCATGCCACTCCCTTCTGGCCTGTAAGGTTTCTTCTGAGAAGTCTGATGATAGCCTGATAGGCTTTCCTTTGTATGTGATCTTATTTCTCTCTTTGGCTGCTTTTAATAGTCTGTCCTTATCCTTGATCTTTGCCATTTTAATAACTATATGTCTTGGTGTTGTGTTCCTTGGGTCCCTTGTTTTGGGAGATCTGTGCACTTCCATGGCTTGAGAGACTATCTCCTTCTCCAGATTGGGGAATTTTTCACCAATTACCTCCTCAAAGACACTTTCTATCCATTTTTCTCTCTCTTCTTCTTCTGGTACCCCTATAATGCAAATATTGTTCTATTTGGATTGGTCACACAGTTCTCTCACTGTTCTTTCATTCTTAGAGATTCTTTTTTCCCTCTGTGCCTCAGCTTCTTTGTATTCTTATTCTCTAATTTCTATTTCATTTATCATCTCCTCCACCATATCTAATCTGCTTTTAAAACTTTCCAGTGTATGTTTCGTTTCTGTTACTGTGTTCCATAATGATTGGATCTCTGACCAGAATTCATTCTTGAGTTCTTGAATAATTTTCTTTACCACCCGAGCATGTTAATGATTTTTGTTTTGAAATCCCTTTCAGGCAGATTCATGAGGTCGATTTCATTTGAATCTTTTTCAAGGGTTGTATTCATAATTTTACGTTGAACCAGGTTCCTTTGGCATTTCATATTTGTATATGGCGCCCCCTGGTGCCCAGAAGCTCTACTTTGTGGAGTTGCTCATCCCGAGGCAATGTAAGGTGTTGCAGTGGAATGGTATTGGTGCCTGGGAGGAGGAAAAAGCTGTTTCCTGCTCCCTGGCTGCTATGCTTGTCTATACTGCCAGTGGGCTGAGCACACAGGTATAAGCCTCTATGCTTTGCATTTGTAGTTGCTGTAGACCAGGCCTCCCTCTGGCTGGCCTAATGCCAGGGTAGTGTTTGCCGGTTTGACAGCCAGGTTGTGCTAGCCAGGAGAAAGTCTCAGTAGGCTGCTTATCACCGAGGGGGTACTTGGAGCTCTGTAGCCAGCCAGGGAGCTGGAGCTTCTGAATATCATGAAAGTTCCCAACCTTCTGTGCAGAGTCCACCGGATAGTTTTGTCTACCTGTTCTTTCTCCTGAGCAGTAAGCTCTGTGCAATCTTTGCACCTTTAGCAGCCCTCTTGCTGTTAGGAAGTCTCTCAGACTGCCCACCTTATCATCTCAGATATTACTGGAATAAGCAAGAAATGAAATATCAAGATGGTAAACAAGCATAATGATGATGAAGATGGAAAGAAATATTTTGAAACATGAGAGATTTTCAACCCAAATTGAGAGGACAGAAACCGTAAGATATAGTCAAATGATTTTGACATAGATGTGATACAAGTATTAAGTATAAATGCTTATATGTTCTTCCCTACTTAGCTGAATCATTAAATTTTTTTGTATGATATTGTAATATGACCACAAAAGTTGTCTACTCTAATGTTTGTCAAACTGGGAACTAAATATGTATTTTTGTAATGGCGTAATATGTTGTTTCACATCATACATATGTTATTGCAAATATGTTTACTATTTATATATTATTATATGTTGAATGTACATAAAATGTACAAACAACATGATACTTAAATAACTTTTATGTTTAAATCTTTTTTTTTAAACTACTAGTATTTTTTATTTCATCTGGAAAAATCTGAATTTTGAGAGATGATTTTCTTTAAGCAAAGAAATCTTGTAAAGGAACATTTCAAAATTCTACTTGTAAAATATGTAAATACATAAACTTCTAATATTTGAGGAACTGACTTTTTGTAAAAAGCAAAACCTTTGTATGTTGTTCTGGAAGTAACAGTAGGGACAATTTTATTTGTATACTTTGCAAGTTTTAAAAACATAATTGTATAAAATTGGAAAGGCTTAGGAAGGTAATAATTTACAATGAAATATATTTGTGCAGTCATATATCTTTTCATGGCAAATTAAGTTTTATCTTCAATATTTTTTATTGAAGAATGTAATTTCTTGAAGAGTTTCAATCAGTAGGAGTTTCTCATTATTTTCATCACATTGTTAGCTCTTTAGGGAATGACATTTTCTTCTTCCAAATTAATACTTAGCAGTATTAATCAAAGACTCCTTAAGCCAAAGTCCTTTTGTATATATGCCTTTAATACACAAAAGTTATGTCTACAAAATAAAGATAGAAAATTAACATATTATTAAGAGGTAAGACCCCAGCCCATGTCTTACTTTATTATCTGAATATTTACATTATATTACTTGTTCTACTTTATAATAATAGCTGTCATTTTATGGAGCAGGCATCATGGTAACAGCTTTATTTATATTAATTTAAATCATCCTGCCCATCATATAGAATATGTAATATTAATTTTATTTTAAAGATGAAAATACATGCTCAAAGAAAACTATCCTGATGTTTTAAAACTAGAAATGGCATAGGCATGAACCCTGGTATTCTCACTCAAATGTCCAGACTTTTAAATTCTATTGAATATAGTTATGAATCTAAACAGCTATTCTTGCCATAACAGACACTTTTCTAATAGCTCTTAACAATTAATTAACATTATTAATACATTTAAAAAATTCTGGTCATGCATTAAAAAGTGATATAAACTCTTCCCAGGGGATTCCATCTTGGTTCCCACTGATGCAAACTCCATTGCTGATTTTTATAGTTTATTAGCTTCTACGATGTGTTGTTAAACATGTAGACAGCTCTCACTATAGAATGCAAGTGATGGTAAACCTTTCTGTTATGGAAGTAGTCATATATTTAATAATGGTAACAGCTTAATTCTTTTCCTATAACTTCTGTCACTCTGTATCATTTGTAACATAATCCTGATTTGGATTTCTGCTTGCTGATTATTCATACCCAATATTTCTACATTAGTCTCAGTGTTTCTACATGATTAGTTTCACTGTTCTTTTTCTCGTTTCTTTCTTCTCTTTCTTCAGAGTTCTTTGTGATCCTTTGTAATTCAAAGGTTTTATTTCTGTCTAGAGTGCATTTTATCTCTTTCTTGTATCTTTGTATTTGATTGTGATACAACCATTTTTAATTATAAAAACATTTTGAATAAATAAATATTAAATGAACAAATATTTTCAGGAAGAAAATAAATGCACTGTATGGTAAATAGTTATTGAAAAATATGTCTGTCAGCTGTCAAGTAAACAGTTTGCTAAATAGTAGTCCTTGTTTTCAGTGAAAAATTGATCCCTATACATTTATGGCCTAGAAAAATCCTATAAAAACACCATCCTGCTGTATCTTGTAAAATCATGACTTGACAGTTTACATAGAAATATTGTCTCTATTCTCCAGTTCAAGTTGTGAATGTTTGATAGATACTTTCTTAGCCTCTCTCAGAATAAAATCCAGACCATATGTTTAACAGCAAATGAAGGAAAACCAAGACCATATGTTTGAAGAGGGAATTAACCACGGTTTCTAAATCATAAGGACACTATTCACAAGTCTTATGGTACAGTTTCACTATTTTTCACTTTTATGTCAAGCACAGCTTTTTACAGCCTTCTGAAGTGCTCATTGCATACTGCATGCCTAGAGAAAGACATTACAAGTAAAAGTTAAAAAAACTTAGAACTCATGAATCTAAGTGGAGAGATTTATTAGAAATAAATTCTAACATTGTTTTTCAGTTTTAGCCACTATAAACAATAATCATTCACTTCATTTCTAGTCATTGGTATGTCCATTATTGGTATATCTGAATAAGTGGATGCTAGAAATAAAATTTTATTGGATGAATGGAATGATCTTGAATGTAGATTTTTGTAATTCCATTGTACTGTTTACTAATAAGATTACCTAATGACAGAGCCTCTGTATTCATGTAGATAATGCAGGAATGTTCACACAATCAGACTGTGAAAAGCATGTTTCCACTTGAAATTTATAGAATCATAGCATGGGACACTCTGGACTTAGACAAAGGTGATATAATCTGACAGGCATTCTGGCAGCAGCAGTACTTTATTATTTCCTTCTCAGCTGGGTTGAATTAATGAATTTAAAAATCAACATTCTTTGATGTTTCCTCTAGAAAACAGAAATTTAAATTATATTGGAAAGAATGCAGTGATGGCAGACTCACAGAAGTGAATAGTTTAATGCATGCTATAGATTAATGAAAATTATAAGATTGAATTTGTCCTTAATAAAATCCTTATTTCATCAGTAGTGAGAAAATGTCTGGTTATTCCATCTTAACACTCACAGAAGTGAAGACTTTAATGCATGCTATAGATTTACCCAAGTGATGGAAGGCCTTGAAGGTGCCTCTTTAAGAGATTAGTATTTTCATGTTAATCTCAAGCAACATATAGTTGGGACCCTATAGCTATATTGTAATTGCTTCTTGTTCCCAGGAATCTGATACTACCTTCTAGTGTATGTTTGTCCTCCAGTGTCCCATCAATGATTTCCAGTTGGTCTTCTGTAGAATACAAAGGTTGTACTGATAAAGTTATGCTTTATACAGTTACTGTTTTTAATAGGCAAAGTTCAATCTTAGTATTTCAATATATTATGTGAATATCACCAAACTTTAATTAATAATTTGTTTCTCTTAAATGAGAATTATATATACATATTTATATAGATGTGTGTGTGTGCATATTAAGATGGAATAAACAGACATTTTCTCACTACTGATGAAATAAGGATCTTAAGGACAAATTCAAGTTTATAATTTTCATTAACTCACTTATATAAATTAATTTAAAAGACTAGTTTTATTGAATATTTCCTATATGTCAGACAATCTTCTAAACATTTTATATGTTTTGACTCAGAAGCCTCCTAACACCTTTACAATAGGAACAATTATTATACTTATTTCCACATGGAGAAACCAAGTCACAGAAAAACTGAGGTTGTTGCTCAGGATGGCACAGCTGAAATTCACACCAGGCATTCTGGTTGCCGAGCAACGACACCCTCCTTACTGGTGCAATGCAAAGTATGATTCTTTGTGAACTTTCTCATTTTTGCAATGTATAAACCAAAGAAAGAGAAGCTTATACTAAAGAGCAGAGTTTCATTTATTCTTTTTTTATTATACAGATAGCAATTAGATATTTTGATCCTAGATGCTACTATATGTGTGGACTTGATGCACTTTTGATCAGAGCAAAGCTGGATAGAAAAGCTTTTAACTACTTATCCTAAGGATGTACAAAATCATTTCATTTTCTGAATGAATGCAACTGTAATTTTGTAAATTATATTCCTTGAATTTACATAACCCTCCTTGGGTCTTTTTTTCTGCACATTTCCTTTCAGTGAGTCACAATTCCATGTGCAATGGTTTAATTTTTCTTTATAGATATGTTTCTAGTTGAAAAAATTATTCCATGTGTGGAAAGGTTTTGGAAGAAGTTGTTAAGGGATATTTTAGCATGTTGTTATGGATAACATTTCAGTAATGTTTGTCTCTGTCCAGAAAGTCAGACACTTAAATTTGTTTTTTAGATCATGATCAAGGTAAACACAGAGCAGTAAATTGCTGATTTTTGTCTCTGTTAGGGTGAGATACTTATGAGAATATCTTCTTTGCAGTGAACCCAAATTTATTAGCTTACCATTTCAAAATGTCTTATATTTTCCTAATGAAGAAAGGCACAGATAGTTGAAAAGTTTCTTGATAAACCTTCAAGTTATATATAATTTTTGCTGCTGTCTTTCATTAAAATATAAAATAAGGCTCTTTTGAAGGCAACAAACAGATTTGACTGTGACTTCCAGCCAAATATGCCAGACTCTAGAATCTACTGACTAGATTGTGGTACCTCTGAGAGCAGTAAGTAGATTTAAGTTTAGCTACTAAAAATAAACTAAAGCAATCCTAAATCTTTCTAGATTCAGTCTCAAAGTTTTGGTTTGAATGCCTGTTACAACATGTAGAAAGCCTTAATTGTATCAGCGATTAAGGAAAAAATGAGGGGCACTTGACTATTTTTTTGTAATAAATTCAATATTATGCTGATGGAGATTTTTATTACATGAACTTTAATTAAGTTGAGTATATTAAAACTTATAACCTGGTTCTTATTTAGTTGAATTATATTCATTATGAATTAATTCAGCAAGCTTATTTTCATAGTCAAATTAAATTGTCAACTTTAATTTGCTTAACCGTTTTATGTAATAGCCAAAAAACTTTAAAATGCCTCAAATTGATTTTACAATTAACTTAGAGTTATCATTTCAGTGTCACAAAAGTTGTGTAATAAATGTAAAGTAAATGAACTTTGTGAAAATGGGCATTAAGGTATTTTATTTAAGTTAATTTTCTTTCTGTAAAATTATTTTTCAGTGATTTCATACTTGTCAGGTTTTAAATAAAGTCACTGGAATTTTTTTAAAAACTCATCCAAAGAAGGATATATACTTTATATTATTATGTGTTTGTACACCTGGAAATTATAGATGAAGTAAAATTAATGTAGTCATCCACTAGGTTTTATTGTTAGAAGAGAAATTACAGTGGCATATTTGGGTACATACAGCATGGCCTCTGTGAGAGTAGATGTTAATTCTTTCTAAAGAAGTTTGAAGAGTTAAATTATAGATATAACAAAAATAATTTTTAAGTCAAAAATTTTAACTTATAAAATTACAGATTTTAAGAAATGAAAGCAAATTTATTTACTAAAAGGAGGAAACTAATCCAATGGTAGATTTAGTGCTTTATACTTCACATGGTCAATTATTAAGGGAACGTGGTGTCTTGATTCTAAGTGGTTTCTTGATTCTAAGAAGAATGCTCTTACCTACTGAGACAAACTAGAATCTACAGTATGTTAAAGCTGGTTTGTAAATCTTTGCTTCAGTACCTTGCAGTAAGAATTGAGATCATTCAACAAATATTTGCTTATTAGATTACTTGAGGAAATAGTTATCTCAAGTTGTATGAATATACTAGGCAGTGGGAACTCTTGTATACATTCATGAATGAGTATACATGCACAAACATTTCTCTCTTCACTCAAAAAGTAAGTAGTTTTGTACTTTGTAATATTGTATAGGGTTTTGGGTCAGAGAAACCTGGGATTGGATTGTCAGCTTGATATTTCCTAATATATATTATGGAAAATAAGGCTATCTCACTTGAAAGAATTATAGTGAAGTTTCATGATTATATATATAGTTCTCTTTGCACTGTGCCTTGTATATGATCAGAATTCAGTATATTCAGCTATTTTTGATAACACTGTTGTTTTTTTCCACTGTTCGTAGATGTGGTTATAGTATTAAAAATCATCCTCAGTCTCTCTATTATCTCTGACATTGTTAGCTATCTTCTTATTTTTAAGACTTTTAGCTTTTGGCATGATTATATTACTGTCTTGATTTTCTTATATCACAGCCTTTTTTGTTTTATATATTAACTTCTTGTTCTGCTCGTTTCCACTCAACATCCTTACTTAATGTTTTGTTCTTCACACTCCTGTTTTCTTTTTCCCCAATTATCATAGTTTTTAAAAATAGCCAATACTGAAATCTCTCTTTACTTAAAGTGCTATTTCCAAATGACGGAGTTTTTAATTTAGTATCAAACTTTAAAATACCAAGTCAGATGCCCATCTTCTTTTTTGGTATCTATTATTTCAACTCTATGCTTTGTTTCATCATTGAGATTGTAAATCTCAAACTGTTTTTAGAAATTATCTTTCATGAACTCCTATTTGGTCTCTGTCTTCATACCCTAACATCCAATATAACATGATAAAACTATCATTTGGTTATTTTGTTTTATGTATTTATTGTAAGTAATCTTGGAGTTAAATATTTAATATAACTCAATATTTTTTGCCAGATTATTTCTAATATATCACTCAAATTATGTCACCTCCTGCTCAGACATAGAGTCAAGGGCTAACTCCTTAACCTGAAGTTGTAGATCACCTAGTCTTTCTCAATTTATCTCCTAATATTTCAATTTATATATATTATATTATTGTAAGCTGTTGTTATCTAAATAAAACTAGTTCTCTGACATCTCCTTGCTTTTGTAAAAATTGTCGTCAGCCTCTTTTTCATGTTTCCTCAGGCTAACTTTTATGATCTTGAAAGAGCTACTCACAGGGTTCTTTTGTCCACTGAAGCCTCTGTGTGGAACCAGTCTCTTTCTTTAATAATTGCTATGATAATTTTCTGTAAGCTTACTGATTTATTACTATTATGATAGTCCCTTTTCTACTGTTTCCTGACTATTTGGGCAAATGAATTATTTCCTCTTTTATATTCTAAACCTGAATGCATAAAGGAAGACTCTAGGCATGATTGATTTTCCACAGTGCTTAATAGTTTGTCATGCACCTAGTAAATGATCAAAAATTATTTGTTAAGTGAACATTCCAATTTCATTATACATGTTTGAATCAGTAAATTTAATGTTATAACAAGGAAAAGACTACATTCTAAAAAGAATTAGAATGGACCACCTATTTAAGTAAAAATGTGTTCATTAAATTTAAAATACAGAAATTCAAACATATAAAAGTGATGGGTAGAAGAGAAAAGGGTTAATTCAGCATTTTAAAAATAAAATGGGGAAAACATAAAACAAAAGGAGGAAAATTAGTAAGACTGATCTCTTGACATGGGCAATGACTATGTGAATGTATAGACATGTCAAAATTCATAAGCTGTACCCTAAGATTAGTGTATTTTATTTTATAAACCTCAATATAAAAATTTTAATGAATAAATATATTAATAAAAGAATAAAATTAATATTATGCATTTCAGTCATGCATATTAGACCATACTGTTCAGTTACCATTGTTAAAAAACAATTTAACTGAGTAAATTTTAAAGATCTTAAGGCTTTATTCAATAATTCATAAACTGGACAGCATCTGATCTAGCAGATAGAAAAGAAATCTGAAGAACTGTACAAAATGATAGACTTATAGGGAGAAGGGAGCAGGAATAACATAGTTTTAATAGGCAAAAAAGCAAATTGGTTATTACCCAGTCATGGGGAGTGGCAGGGGTCTATTAAGCAGATTACCAAACTAACACTTTCTAGTCAATTCCTGACTGGTTTAAGACTCCATCTCTGGGAGAGCTGAAACTGTAATTAACCTAAGCTACAATTTTGTAATTAAGTCTTGATTTGGTGATGTGGGGCTGGCATAAGTGACTGCATTCTGGGCCTGTTGTCTTTTTTTTTTTAATATTTTGATTGAAGTATAATTGACATATAATAATTTCAGGTGTACAACCTAATGATTCAGTATTTGTATGCATTGTGAAATTATCACAACAAAAAGTCTAGTTAATATCCATCACATCACATAGTTACACATTATTTTTCTTATGAGAACTTTCAAGTTCTATGCTCTCAGCAATTTTGAAATATGTCATATGGTATTAACAATATCAACATGCAGTACATTATATACCATTACTTATCTACTTTATAACTGGAATTTTATACTATTTGACCCCATTGACCCATTTCTCACACTTTCCAATCCCTACCTCTGGTAGCTACCAATCTATCTTCTGTATCTAGGAGCTGTGTGTGTGTGTGTTTGTGTGTATGTGTATGTGTAATTTCCCACATGTAAGTGAGATTGTATGATGTCTTCTGTCTGACTTGTTTCATTTAGCACAATACCCTCTAGGTTTATCCATGTTGTCACAGGGCAAGATTTCATTCTTTTTTTATGGTTGAATAATAATCCATTGTGTATATGTACCATAATTTACTTATTCATTTATCCATTGATACACATTTAAGTTGTTTCCACATATTGGTTATTGCAAATAAAGCCTCAGTAAACATGGGGGTACATATATCTTTTCTAGTAATGTTTTCATTTTCTTTGAATATATACCCAGAATTGGAAATGCTAAATCATGTGTTCTATTTTTAATTTTGGGGGAACCTCTATACTGTTTTCCAAAGCACTGTGTCCATTTACATTTCCACCAACAGTGCAGAGGGTCCTCTTTTCTCCACATTCTCACCAACATTTATTATTTCTTGTCTTTTGAAAATAGGCATTCTGAGAGGTATGTGGCGATAAATTTCCCTGGAGAGGTGTGGGATTTCCCTCATGATTAGCAATATTTAGCACCTTTTTATGTAATTATAGCCTATCTGTTTGTCTTCTTTGGAAAGTGTCTATTCATATTTTCTATTTTCTAACTGGATTTTTTTTTCTTTTTTTTTGTTATTGAGTTGTATGAGTTCTTTATACATTTTGAACATTAACCTCATATCAGATATATGGTTTGCAAATATTTTCCCCCATTCAGCAAGTTGCCTTTTTATTTTGTTGATTGTTCCCTTTCCTGTGCAATGTCTTGTTTTAACATCATTACAATGCATTTATTTTGTGGTGTCCACATTTGCATTACTGTCTTCTCTATCCATGTCACCTGATGTCTGGCATGTCTTTCCCAATTAAATGCAACATGTTCCTTTCTTTTTATATTCTATGAATGATGATTTCCTATTGCTCTGAGGCACCCTCAACTAGGGTTTCTTGAAAAAAGTAACTACAACAACAAAACTAACTGAAAATAAAGAGTTTATAGAAATAAATGTATCTCTATATATTAGAGCATTTTCAAAATTATTCCACTTTCTCCTACTGACATTCTGTAAGTGGCATTTGTAAGTGGAGTTCTATAAGTGAAACTGTAAATAAGTCTTAAAGAATTGAAAAAAAGCAGGTAAACTCATGCAAATTTCCTATAGGTATAAACAGCATCATATATTGAAACAAATTTTTTAAATTATGAACTGTATTATAGGTAACACACAAACATAAAAAGTCAAGTCTGTGACCTAGTTAGGCATGACTTTTGCATTCAACTTGAAACCCAGTCACTCATTCTACTTTTTTTTCTTTCTATGAAGGGAATGTTTTGGCAGTGGCCTATTGAACAGATGCAGATTAATCACATTTCATCTTAATTTTCAAAACCATCTTAAAATGAAAATAGATAAGATGGTAGAAAAGCATTTGTTTTGTGTCAACTAATAGAGTATAAATGATTTGGAGAACTTTAGGAAATTTTCCTGTAATAAAAAGTATATGAGGTAGGGATTCTACCAGGTGGCTCCCCCATAGGGTGGGATATCTGGAGAGAGCCTCTAAGGATATGGTTGCATAACCCTGAATGTGAACACATAGGTGTACTTTTTTCTCTTGAAGGGAGTGTAATTGTATCTTGTCTCCTGAAATATTTAATCCCAAGACACAGTCAAAAACATATGATCTAAGGTGCCACAACATTATTTTTTGAATTTAAGACAGCCTCGTATTTATCCATCTTTCATAATGTGACTAATTATTCTCACAACCTCCAAATTATTTTCCAAGAAACCTCCTACTTCCAGACCCAAAAAGTTGATTTTGTAAACACTGGTTTTTATTATGAAGACATTTGGGGTAAAGGTGGCTAGTTTACTTTGAATCACTAGCATAATTTAGCCAAATTTAGATAAAATGTGATATTTTGACATTTTCATCAATGATATGTAGGTTTTACCATGTACTATGTAAGTAATGTTTTATAAAAATACGTAACTTTTAAATGAAATCTTTGTGTCTTATCCATATAAAATTTTTAAACATAATTTTAAGGAAAAGATGATGAGAGGATTTACCTAGGATGCGTAAAGAACAAACATTTACTATCTATCTTCTCTATTGTGTTCTGTAGAGGTGTATTCTATTGCAGTTTTAAGAGGCTTTAAATTACTATCATTTTCCTAAGGAATTTTTATTTAGAAAGAAAGAATTAGTGTAGAAAAATAAAATCTGGGCTGGTCATTTCTAGTGTTTTTTACTTAAAAAAATTTCCCTCATCCCTTCTTTGTGCTAATAGTATGTATCGACTTGTGTGGTATATGTTAAATTATGCATAAAATAACCAATTTCTAGATGGTGAAAAAGGAATGTGTCATCATTGCTTATGAATTATTGCTGTGCTTCACAATTGTTCAATCATGCTGCTCAAATGCAGACAAATAAGAACTTCACAAGAACTTTGTACTGTAGGAAAGGAAAAGGAAGTAAGCAACTTAGAACAGAATAAAAACAGTTTCAAGTGGCAGAAGAATAAAAGATGCTTTCAACAAAGTATACTAGATGTGCCTTTACATTGTACATACCTAGGAAAATGAAGATATTTTTAAACATAATACTGCTTTGAAAAGTTAACCACAGTCAGAAATTAGCTGAATGATTAAGCTTAAGTAAATAGTTTTAATAAATAAGTGGAAGTTAAAGTGTTTAATAAATATTAAAATACTTTAAATCCAAGCATATAGGTTTACTGAACAAAGGGAATTTTAAAGATACAAAAATAATTTCTATTTGTATATTAAACTTTATTATATTCTCATGTAAGGGAAGACATCAACAAGGATTCTTATGGTTGAAATTATCAAAAAAAAAGTTTGCAAAATTAAAAAAAAATTTTTTTAACCAATTCAAAAATTTAAAAAACATATATCCCAGACTGAGTTAAATACTATAACTCAATATTAAAAAGAGATCTTAAAGTAACCTGAGCTTATTAAACATGAGGGCACTGGGGAGGCTGACTTCCATGATTGCCATTCCTCCAGCTTTTTCCTAAAGTGTAAATAAAGGGCCGGTGGGATAGAGACAATAATTCCAGATGAATAAAAATCTGCCCACCATGTTTCACAGGTAAATCCTGGAACAATCCACTTAAACATACATACAATGATGAATTTTTCAATTATTATAGCAGGAAGAAATTATTTCAAAATCAGTATTTTTTTCCAATACAGAGGTATTCTCTTTTGCCTAATAAATCTGGTGTCTCAGAGTTAGTCATAACTGCCCAGTTAATAATAAAAGTGTTAATGGTAGTGTTGTAATGTATTTATTAAATATGTGAATAATCCCATAATGAAACAACTAGAATACTGGAAGGGTACTAACCTATTTATCATCTTCTCTCATATGAATGAGCTAAAACAAAGATATGGAAGCCACAGTGTCCAAAATATGAAGTGAGAACAGGATCCCTTGAATTTAGTGTAAAAGCTGAAATTTATCAAAGGCTTTCTGCCAAAATCTGGAGAAATTGAGTTTTTTTTTTTCTTTTTTCTTTTTTTGTAATGAGTTAGGGTACAGGAGATAATTCAAGGTCAATAAAGGAAAGAGTTGAAGTCAGGGACTCCTGCATAGACTGGGGACTTTAGAAAAACTGTACTTTCTGCGTAAGGATGAATGACAAACTCCACTGCATGGAAATGGATAGGAAGGTCACTTGCAAGCCTTAGTACTCGGTATAGGGAAAAAGTTTCTAACTCACTAGTACAACCCAGCCCTTACGCAGTTTTAGAATTCTACCACTTGAAGAACATCAAAAGAGGAATAGAACAAAAAGTGGTAATTCTTCTACAGGCAGACATATGTAAGCACCAGTAGGAATTCAAATATATAAGTTCAGACACAAAATAAAATTAATATTTACCATGTTAAAGAATTAAGTGAAGGACTAGAATATATAGGTTCATGTACATACACACACGTGGGCATACATACAGAGTATCCATAACTGAAGAGAGAATTAGGGAACCAGCGGCAGCTCTAAAGACATTATTCAAAATCTCCTCTTGTAGGCTAGATTGACAAAGGAACATGACATTTTGGGGAGGTCTGATATTACATCTGATCAGAACTCAAAAAGGAGGTAATAGAAATGGGAAGAGGTAACATTTGAAAGAACAATCACTGAAAGTTTCCCCAGTGTTAAAAGTTGCAAATTTACTATTAAAGGAGCCAGAATGAAGTGCAAGACTAATGATACCATGTTCCAGGCCACATTCACCCATGCCTGTAACCCGTTTCCCCACCCTCAGCTTCCCAGTTGTCTTAACACCATCAGTTATCCCAGCTCTCTCTCTCCATCACTTGTTGTCTAGTTTTTCTTCATTATACACCGTCCCTAATGTGTCTAGAACTAGGAGCCCAACTAATTAATTGACAATTTCCCAAATATATTTCTTATATTTTTTAACTTCCTTTTTTCTTAAACTTTTGGAGAGTTCTTGGACATTTAAAGATATTTTTAACCTTACATATTTATGACATTACCCCTGAGAAATGACAGTCATAGTGGGTTAAAAACTGAGAAGAGTTTAATGAAGGGACAATCTGCGGATGTGTGAATAGGGCAGGGAAGTAACAACGACAAGCAATCTAAAATGAATAACCACGAAGTTTTATCACCCTTGCATTTGAAGAGCCAAGGAAAGGTGACAATGTGTTTAGAGCCCAGAGTGATCCTGGAGCCATGAAGAGGCCTCACTGCCAGAACTTCAGTGAGGCTGAGAGTGTGGGAGATTCCTGACGTTTCAGTAAGGCTGCTCTCAGGTGACGAGTGCCTGTGACTGAGGACAAAGGAATCTTTGGGATCAGGTCCAGGGCAGAGAATGAATCTTGGAGGTGGCAGGGATAAAGAATGACCAACATGATTCTCTACCTTTGTTCTAAATCTGTCATCTGTCTACCTACCTGTCTTTATAGGGTATGTGTGTGTGAGATGAAAACTCGGAGGAAATACATATTTCATAAGCTTCCAATTTGTACAGGGTTGCTGTATTCAGTCATATTCCAATGTGCTATCACCAATGTCTTTAAAATAGAAGGAAAGGGATAAAAATAATAAATTTAATAAATCATGGAACTATTCTATTCCCAACTCTGTAGCTGCCTAATTGATGATAATCTACCTTCCAATGCATATTCCCTTTAAAGCGTGCCATCATGCTTGCTGTTAATATATATATATATATATATATATTATGACTGATGGAGTGGACTAAACCATCATTCTCCCAAAAACCTGTTTGTGGGGTTACTTTTTGGTTGCTGTAGTTTCCTATTGAGCATTCTTATTAGCCGAGGGAGTCCTGTGAGGGACCCCATGAGTCTTCTGGGTTGCAAAAGTGTGGTTATTGTCCCAGTTGGGAGGCAGAACAGAGGATCGCCTACCCTTGCCAGTGAAGCAACCCCCTTCTCTGCTTGTTTTGAGGTATGAGTTGTCCAAAACAAGGAAAGGTTGGAATCAACTTCCAGTATAAAAACATCATTTTCCCTAGTAGACTTTTCCTTGAGGCTGAGCATCTATTTCCACTAATTCCAAGGTATCAGAGATGGAAAGTAAAACTCACATAAGAGGTTAATCTATGTAACAGTGACAGAATGCAGACACAGCCCTACCCATTAATTCTCTATCTGGATTAAATGGTATTGCATACTGCCATTGTAAGATACACAAAAATTTTGTAGGCCAGTGTTCTAACCTCTTTGGCTATTGTTGTGCCATTACTATACTTGCAGCCTTCAGAGTGAGCCACTATATCAATCCAGCTGATTCCAGCTGATAAGGTGCTTGGAAAGACCAGCAAATTGAATGGGAATGAACCAATTGCTACATTTTTTTCACCATATAATTAATTCCTTAGCTGGTGGTGATGTTGTATTTAACACTTTAGCAATAAAATATGCAATGTGCACATGAATGGTGGTGTTGATAGGAACACTATGGACAGAAAGGCAAATACATATTTAAAAGAACATGAACAACATACACAGTTGTGATATACATGGGCAACAAAATCCAAAAATACCTCTTTCTTCATACTTGGTAGTAAAATGTCAGCACATTTCTCTCACTGCAGAGATTATTCCAATGTGCCAAAAACTACTGGGTGCCTAGAAATTTTCTGATGTGGCATTTCCCTGAACTTTCTTTGGGTTTATCGCCTACTCTCTAGAAATCATATATCTTAGTAAGACATCTAAGACCCTTGCTATTTCTTTTTCACTAGACCCAATTAGAGTGATGTCATCAGTGTAATAAATCAATGTACTGTAATAGACTAGTTTGGGATCAAGACAATCAAGGTCTCTCCAGACTATATGATGATTGACTGCAGGAACATTGATAGATGCTGGAGGACGGACACTAAAGGTACACTGTTGTTTCTGATTACTGAAGAACTGCTGATTATTGCCTGCGATTAAGCATAAATAATCTAGGTTAATAGGTGCATATCATATGTCAGGAAATATATTGATTTATCCTAGTAAATTTGTAATATTGAGAAAAATGGTTGCTGTTTTTTATTTTTTCCCCCAAAACTGACTGGTGGTGTAAATCATGTAGGTGAATTAAGTAGAGTCAGAGATGAGTCATTAACCTTGCATCTTCTGAATCTTTGATGGCAGAATAAATGTCTGAAATTCTCCTAGATATATTTGCTATTGCTTTGGATTACTATTTGGGGAGGGGTGGTTAGTGGGATTTCCCTTGGCCTGCCCTACCATGATACTGTACACACTATCAGAAGTACCATAATAATAGAAGTACGTTATTTCACAAATATGGCACAATGACCTTAATAAATAGTCTCACTGTAAGCATTGGAAGATAGAGTTGGGCCTGGAGACCATCAACTCTCTGTCTTTGATAAGACTAACTGGTAGACACAGAAGCATTTGGGGTCAGTATCTACTGACCCCCTGAAGGTCTGGGTATTTCCCTTGTCCAGGGGCACACCCCCTAATGGCTCAAGGTTCCTCTTGGGAACTTGGAGGATGATCCTCGGTACAAACTGGGCCACGTTGATGAGGCCTTTCTCAAAATGACTGGGTTCCTCTTCAATTTATCTATAAACCAGTTTATATCTGGGAATAGGATAACAGATTGACACCCAGTCACTACAGTGACTGTACTCAGATTTTGGCCCAAAAGATATATAAATATTCTACTTATAAAAATCAAGAAACATTTTGGTAGATTGCTATTATCTTCATTCATAATAACCCTATCATCATTTTGGTTGATAAAGCAACAAAACAAAACAAAACAAAACACTGCCATTAGTATTTCTGTCCCTGATGATGATTATGATGATCTTGCCTACTTTTTTTCTAGGTGTTGACATTGTCCTACCTGGTCTCCTAGGTGTTTATTGTTTGATTTCGAAAACCTGAAGCTATGGCTGAGTTTCCCACATTAATTTCTGCTAACAGAAGATTACTACTCTACTTTTGAAGTATAATGATGTCTCACTCACCAAAAATGGCTTAATGCCATGGTAAAAGGAGTGCATATAGACCTTCTCCAAGGATATGGTTAGGCCATAGTAGAACTATTTGCAATAATAGTACTTATTGCTCCTCCATCCCCATTTCCCAAACCTTAGGACTTTTTCCTCCACAGTAAGGCATCAGAGTTCTATCATTTTATCCTCATCAGATATCCTCACAACTGAGTCAGCCTAGACTTCAAATAATCAGGCAGATAATACCTCTTCAGGCTGATATAACACTACAGGTGTTTGAGCCAAAATGTTAAATCCTGAATCCTGGTTAAATGTATTTCTAGATACAAATGACATCTAATCTAATTTTTGTTTTAATATTATAATACCCTTAGCTTCCATAGCACCATAGGCATCTACTGATATATAATTGTCAGCATCTTGCCTGTCCTAAAGTGCATATTCTATCACTTCCTGATACAGTGTGTGTGTGTGCACGTGTGCACATGTGTGTATACATATATATAATATTTCAAATGTTACCGTGCCTCCACAATCTACAAGAAAAATTGTGACTCTGTGATGATTCCAGCTGGAAAAATCTTGCATTTTGGTTGGAAAGTTCCTTTTTTTGCTTTGAAAATTCATCTGAAATTGGGGAAAAATAAGGAAAAAGAATAATGTATTGTCATGCCTCTTATTTTACAGATAAAAAAAATCAGTTTCCTCTTCCTGAAACCCAACCTTTTCCCTCTACATCCTGCCAAATACTGTGAAGGTCTCTGAAGTCAGTCCCCTGTTTCGCATTTGGCATTATATCAGTGTATCCTTTTCTCAGCTGCCAGTGCAATATTTCATAATCCTAATCTGAATATATTTCCTTTTTCTAAAACTTATCAGTGCTTTTCTACAACTAGCAAGATAAAGGTCAGTCAGACGTCTTGTGATTTCTAAAAATATCCCATATTTTACACTTCTTGAGGAGACTGTAAGTTACTCATAGACAAGGCTCTTGTTTGATTTTGCCCAGTACATACCCGCATGAATATACCCACTATATAACCACGTGAATGGCTAAAATGAAAAGAGATACACACAATTTTAAGGCTGGTGAGTCTGTGAAGCCATCCAATATTTCCTATGCTGCTGGTGAGAGTGTGAACTGATAAAACTACTTTGGGAAACTGTTTAGTGTTATACACTAAAGCTGCCCCATACATGTCAAGCTGTATAACGTCTCCCCCACAAATGGTAATTGCCCAGTCCCTGGAACCTATGCGTATGTTACTTTACCCAGTAAAAGGATTTTGCTGATGTGATTAAATTAAGAGTCTTGAGATGTGAGATAAGACTGAATCTGGCTGGTCCCAAGGTAACCACAAAGTTCTTTTTACAGGCATTAGCAGGATCAGAGTGAGAGACAGCATGGTGAGGATGGAAGCAAAGGTCAGAGAGTAGGGAAGATTCCGGCTTTGAAGATGGCAGAGGAGGTTTTGAGTCAGAGAATATAGGTGACCTCTAGAAACAGAAAAGGCAAGGAAATGGATTCTATCTTAGAGCCTTCAGGAAGAATGTAGCTCTGATGAGCCATTTTAGACTCTGACCTCTAGAATTATGAGAATACATATGTGTTGCATTAAGCCGCTAAGTGTGAGGTAATTTGTCATAGCAGCAATAGGAAACAAATACAACGTGCATATCCTTTCACACATATAATAAGCTGTAAATTCAGGAGGGTGGGCATCATATTTATCTTTCTATTCATTTCATCCACTTTCTGAGACAGTGTCTGGAATATAATAGGTGACAATAATTATTCTTAACTGAATGTAAAATAAATGAGTTACATATTATTTACATGAACAAAATACTAAAAAGACACTCTAAAATGGGGAAAATAAAAAAAATTATGGAAAAATGTAGCCAAACATTGCTGTGTTTTAATGATCTAAAGATACAGTAGTTGAAGGGACCAGATGTATAGCTACTTTGGATTCTGAAGATGTGAGTATATAGCTGAATTAAACTTTAAGCTTATTTGCATAAATTAATGAAAAGCTAAATAAATTAAAACAAGCACCTTACAGGTTGTAGATTTGTTATTTGAAAAAAATAATGCATTGTTTTTTTTCAATATTTAAGTCTCAAATAATTTGGTCTCATAAAAAGCTTGATGAAACAATAACAATAACAGGAATATCAACAAGAACAACAAAAATCAGTTAAAATATGTTGCTTAGGAACAATTTCGTAACATTCTTCATACAATTCAGTTTTACAGAAAAGAAGCATCTTCAATGATACTCAGAAAACATTCAATAATAATATAGTAAAAATGATCTCATTTTGTTTTATTTTCAAATAATTTTACATAGGTATAAACATACATGTATTTTATGTAAATAAAGAAATGTAATAATAACTAATACACCTATTTTAGTACAGTTTTTTTCCTCCTTATAATATCTTCCCACTTGAGACAATATATATTAACCACCTGATAGGAAGTAATTTTCTAATATATTATCCTCTGTGCTTACATGCTCCTATAATTATATAGGTAATACATAAATACACTAAAGACACATAAGCATGTGTGTTTATAAATAATATATTTACAGTGTAGAATCATAACTATTAAAAGTAATTAGTCATAGCTCTACCATGTGACTTGGAGGAATAGTCCTAGAGGAAGAAATTGCCTTACTCATTTTCTTTTTGAAATGCTCCTCCAAGTTATGTGTAGAGTTATAACTAATTGATTTTAATGGCTATTATTCTATTATGTGTTAAAAATATAATTTATTCAGCCATTTCCCTACATGTAAGCATCAATTTCTATTGTTTTGTTATCACAAATAATATTGTTATACTTTTTTATTTGTCTATATGCTGACTAAACATTGACTATTCATTCCTAAAGTGCCTGTTAAAAAACACTTTAGGAAATTTACACTATTATATAATATGAGGATTTATTCCTGGAAGTATCTGTAAAGACCACATTGAACAATGTCCTGATAAGCAACAAAACAGGAATACCTCTTAAGTGGTAGGCTAAAAATGTCTTATTTTTTAAGTCACAGATAAGGAGATGTCGAATCTTCCTTAATATGATGAGAAAGGACACTTAATTATGTTGGTCAATGCAATACATTATAAAATTCCACAAAGCTAATAAGTGGTAAGAGCATACTCTATGTGTCTGAACAGTGTGCACTTCTATCTTCTCTTCTATATTCCAAAGTACTATAAAAATAAAAATAAAAATAAATCCTTTTCCAAAACCAATGACAGAGTTTGTCCTTTAAGATGAATAGAAAACTAAAACTAAGAAATACCTATTTGTACTTCTAAAGATAAAATGTGTGTGTGTGTGTGTATATGTGACCTCCCTACATATATATTTGGAGTATGCAGAAATATTCAAATACAAACATGCATGCATTTTCATGTCCAATATGTTTTTACAAAATATATTCAGTGTTGGAGAAGTTCATGAGAAATTTATAGAGAAGTGTAGATCTGGTTACAGAGTGATATTGTGAATATCAATGAAAACTATTAAATATTTCCATATAAATAACTTTTTTCCTTTAATATGAAAATTGCGTATATTGAAGCAATTGCAAGGATATGAGAGATATATCAAATACATATGGAAATTGCTTAGAATGTGTTGAAAGTACACAGGCTAAATTTTTACAAAAAATGCTGTCATAATTACTTTATGGTTTTCTCTTTGATTTAATATTTTTACTCATTCATAGCTTTATGTTTGATGCCTCCTATAGAAAAGTCAACATATTTGACAAATATTCAGCCTTTTTCTTAAAATAGACACTTTAGGACTACTCTATACCCACGTACTGTCTGTAGGATAATGGATGTTGAAAACTTGGTGTAATCATGGAGCAATTTCAGAAAATTCTACCACTTCCAATTTTCTTTCTGTATTGAATAATATTTCTACTGGGATTCCTAATATGAGTAAGTCTTGAATAGCTTTCCCAAAAATAGTTTCCTGGTTCTTTTTATTCATCAACAGTTTCTACATCTGAATTCAGATAAGAGAGTAGCAGAGCAGGCTTATTAAAGCAAGAATGTAGTTGAAATTGTCTACTCTGTTTCTATTACTTAGCGAAGTGGAGATGTTTGGTGCAGGATTACCTTTCTTATAAAGAATTTATAAGTGATCCACGAATCTAAAAGCTAGACTTCCAAACTTAGCAGACTACACATACTTCCACTGTCTCATTTTCCCAGTTCATTCCTTGATCCCTTACTGAGGTCTCTCCAGTTCTTGGAGGATTAAAAAAGAAGCTCAAAAGTGGTGTGCATCTCTGCCTGCTGCCCATATCAGTGGCAGACCTGATTTCTATCCATCTGTGCCTGTTCTGCCTAAAGCTGTCCTCAAAATCAGTAGGCAGACTGGGGCTACTAGCAGATATGTATGCATAAACATTTAATTTAGCAGAACAAGAATAAATTGCATTAACTGCATGATAAAAGTCATAGACATAAAAAAATATTGATTTATAAAATATGTAGGTACTGTAAAAGTTGAGAATAGAGGGCAGAAAGAAAAAAACTATTAAACAGCTTTTGGAAAGCTTTTTATTGAATCTATTCTCTGCATTTCAAGAGGGGTTTTATATGACATAAAATATAAGGTAAGTTGGAGAGCAAAGAATAAAAGCAAAATAAAGATATGCTTTGGAAATGTTAGAAGCAGTAAGTACTTGCAGGAATATGAGCTAAGCTTCTTTATAAATTGATATATATTTTAACACTATATTTACTGCTAAGTTGAAGGAAAAATATTATGGTCCAAATAGTTATCATTTCTGACCAAAGGAATATGGACATTAATAAGCAGAGACAACTTTTATTCCAGAAATAAATGTAAGGTTTTATTATGTGTTTGCCTTCTTTAGGGACATTTTGAAATGCCAGGAATATTATCTTCTCTACCAGCAGGAACATATTTTTGTTTCTGGTTCAGGAATGGCAATACTAGATGTCATTAAAATTTGAAAGCCAGTTTTCTCCTCCAATGTAGCACATTTCTCTTGTACCTTTTCTCCGGTGTTTTCTTCATGGGATTTTCACCTTTAACTATATTCATGCCCTTTTCATTGTTTCCTAATGACACCATATGAGTTTACTTCAATACAGTTCATTCTTTTCCTCAAAGTGCTGTAATTTGTCTCTTCTTAATCTCCTACTGTTTGTGAATCATGTAACCTACTTCAGAAAAAAAATACTTTAGTCTTAATGTATGGTAGAATATTTCATGTCCTCCCTGCAGTGGAATATAGTTTTTCACAGAAGAAATGAATTGGCAGCTCTTTTAAAGTCTTCTAGTATTCGCATCTCCGCAAAATCAAAGAAAGAATTATGTGAATATTTTTGTGAATAATACAGACTGCCTATTGTATTAAACCATGTAGCATTTTGTGTCAGCATTTTTCTTCTGAATTTAATAAAACTTCTTTCCTCTTAAAATACATGCTGGCTACTTTCCTCTTTTTACTCTTGCTATAACTTGCTGTGCTCTAAGATACACAGCGCTCTTCAATACGATTTTAGACCACAGTGATTTTGACCCTTCATTTTTCTGACGATTAGTGATGTTGAGCATATTTTCATGTGCCTACTGGTCATTTTGATGTACTCTTTGGAAAACTCTTCAGTTTTTTTTCCCAGTTTTTAAGTCAGATTGGATATTAATCCCTTATCCAATAAATGGTTTGCAAAATTTTTCTTCCATTACTGAGGTTGTATTTTCACTTTCTTATTTATTTTGCTGCGCAAAAGTTTTTAACGTTGATGTTAGTCCTGCTTGCTGATTTTTGCTTTCATTGTTTATGCTTTTGGCATCATTTCCAAAAAACATCTTGGCTCAGACCAATATTGAGAAGTTTCTTCCCTATATTTCTTTCTAGGAATTTTATGGTGTCAGGTAATATGCTTAAGTTTTTGATCCACTACAAGTCCATTTTCATGAGTGGTGTGAGGTAGGGGTCCAATTTCATTGTTCTGCATATTTCTACAGTTTTCCCAACACCATTTTTTGAAGAAACTATTCCTCATTGGATTTCTTGGCTACCTCATCAAATACTGACCATATATGCCAAGATTTAATACTTGGTTCTCTATTCTATTCCATTCTGTGTCTATTTTTGTCTACTACCATGCTGTTTCTTATTACTCTGGCTTTGTAGTATAGTTTGAATCCAGAAGTATTATACCTCTAATTTGTTATTTCTTGAGATTGCTTTGGCTATTCAGGGTTTTCTGTGGGTCCACACAGATTTTATGGTTGTTTTTCTGTTTCTGTGAAGAATGCCTTTGGTATTTTAAAGGGGATTGCATTCAATCTTTAGATAGCTTTAGGTAGTATGGTCTTTTTAGCAATATTAATTCTTCCAACCAATGAAGATTGGATGTACTTTCATTTGTTTGTGTCTTCTTCAATTTCTGTAAGTGTTGTATTTTTCATTGTACACTTTCATTTCATTTCACCTCCTTAGGTAAATTGATTCCTAAGTATTTTATTGTTTTTTATGCAAATTGTGAATGGGTAGTTTTCTCTATTTTTTTCACATTTCATCAATTGTGTAAGGCACTGAAACTGATTTCTGTTTGCTGATTTTTCAGTTGTATTTTGTGAAATTCTTTTTCTTTGTCTATTGAGATGATCATGTTATTTGATGTATTAAAATTTTTGATTTGTGTATGTTGACCATTTTTGCATCCCAAGGTTAAATCCCACTTAGTCATAGTGTATAATCCTTTTAGTGTGTTTTTGAATTCAGTTTGCCAATATTTTATTGAGAGCTTTTGTATATATATTCATAAAGGATACTGGTCTATAGCTTTCTTTTTGTATCCTTATCTGGTTTTGTATCAAGGTAATGCTGCCTTCATAGATTGAGTTTGGGAGAGTTCCCTTATCAAATTAAGAATAGGTTAAGAGGACTTGTTCTAGAATTGCAAACCTTAGTATTTAAGATGATGTGGCATTAGGTAAATAATACAAAAAAAAGTTAATTGAAGAGAAATAATGGGTGCACTAACTGTCCAATATTTATGGATAATCTTAATTTAGGACTGAGCCAATGAACAAAAATGGTCATTTGATAAATGGTGCTGAGTCATTTGGTTATCTATGCAAAAGAAAATAAATAGTCTTCTTTAGGGAATCTCACCCCCATGCTTAAATTTGGTGATATGCAACAACTATTCATAAGAGTCAATAGCAGGTTATTTATATGGCTAAGAGTTCTTACAATAAAAAGATAAAGAGTAATACACCAGAAGAAAGATATGCATTGGGCAAATTTCTGAGCAATAAGATGCAGGTGTCTACATTCTTCCACTTCTAATATTGGATAGAATGCATTTATTTCTCTGGCTGTGAATTTCAGGGACACATGCAAAATGTTGCCACTCAAGGAAACATGTCCAGTTCTGACCCAAGGCTTTAATGGAAAGCTGGTCACATAAGCATATCCTGCTATGTGATCAGCCATGGTAACTGAATATCAGGACCCCCCAAAACTAAACAAAAAAGTACACATCATCAATCCTGGTATTTGTGCAAAGCGATCCTGACAGGTTGATATGACACAACCTATATTCTAGGTACAAAAAATCAGTCATTAATGTAAAAAACTTTTCAAAGAGCACATTCTCAGCAGTTGGCCAAGGGTCCATCATGGTTCCAGAGAGCTTTAAAGACATGGAAGGCCTGGACAAAGAGGCCTGTTATGGTGATTCCTTCTTCACGTGATCTTGATCTCACACCAAAACTCAAGAGCAAGTAGTATATAGATTTAAATAGAAAAGAAAGTAACAAAATTTACAGAAGATATTAGATAATTTTTCCAGATCCTAACAAAGGTATTTATTAAATGAGGAACACAATGTATAACCGTAAAGCAGAGCTTGATGAATTAGATTTGCATTAATAATTCACATTCATCCAAAGATGGTATTAACATATGTGAAAGGAAAGGGATAGATTAGGGAAGTTATTTGCCATACATATACATAATGAAAGATTTGTAACCAGTGTCTATAAAGAATATCTACAAATAAATTATAAATCCAGCAGAGAAAACATGCAAAGTATTGAACAGGTTTCAAAAAAGAGAATATCCCAATAGGCAGTAAACATGATGCTTACTCAACCTCATTAATAATCAGGGCAAAGACCACAACGAGATATCAAGGAAATAAATACCCACTGGATTTATTTAAATTAAAATGCTTAAAATTAAATATCAGTGAAGATATGGACAAATTAGAATTATTACATAAAACTGGTGGAAATTATGCAGCCACTTTGGAAAGTTGTTTGTCATTAACTACTCATGTTAGTATATTAATAGTATAATTCATTCCCTTAACCTGAAAATTCCATTTCTAAGAATGTAGCTAACTTAAATGCACACATATTTTACCAAAGGTACACTCAAGTGAGTTAACTCTGATCCTCCTGCCTGTCTCTTAGGAGGAATTTTATAATTACATTGAACCCACCCAGGTAATGCTAGATGATCGCCGCTTCTCAAGGGCCTGCAAAGTCCTTTAACATTGAAAATATATGCATGTTTCTTGGGATTCGGACAGAGATAGTTTGCTGGTGGTGGTTGGGGTGGGGGTGGGGGGTTATTATTCAACATACCACAGTCATTTGTGTGAAAATGGGCTTTTAAAGAAATAATTCATTTCTAATATTTCATATGCCTAATTTTTCATGAGGAAAGACAAAAGTGCCATGATTGAATAAGCCATCAAATTTATATAATGAAATTTCAAGGATTGCTATTACCAAGAACAAACAAAAATTAGATAAAACTCAGAGCAGATCAACATCTCCACAAATCACAGATTTTTTATAAGGTGTGATTAGCTTAATATGTCTTATGCTGTGGTCATTTCAAAGAATTGTGGTAGTCACAACACACAAAATCTAGTGTGAGCATCAAGGCTGATGACACCACTCACGCACCAAGAGGTCACTAAAGGTCTGTCACTAACATAAAGAGGTTTTCTGGGAGGAACAGGGCTGACTTCCAAACAGGTCTGAAAATGGATTGAAATAACACAGAAGGGAGACTGGCTTGGCTTTTACTGTCATCAGAAGGCGGGACTGGATTGAGGGTGGTCCTGCACATGTGGGCTGTAGAGGGAGTACTAAGGATTATGAGCAGAATAAAAATTGAAATATTACATAGACTTATTTTGAAAATTAGTTATTCAGGTTCTCCTCCTTCTACTGGGAAAAATCAGTCTTATATTCCCTCCATATTTGATTTTTTTTTCTTAAAGCTTATATTGGATAATAAAAATAATTAAGAACTTTAACTTTGCATAGATTACTAAATGAATAGACCTCTACCAAATTAAACAAAAAACAATTAAGGTTTTCATTGTTGCTGTTGCTCTCGATATTTTTTTCTGTACTCATTTCCAATATTTGTTTTTTTAAAAACCTGATTTTTTTTCTGGCCTGGCTCCTTTTATTTCATGTGCTTCTTGTTGATTTATTTTCTTAGTTTGGGATCCAGGATTCCGAATCAAATTGCATGATTCTTAACTAGGTAGGAGCTTGTAACAGCATCTGATTTCCATTATTTCTAGGATTTGGTGTCCTGGTTTACAGCTGCTTGGATTCATCCTGCCATAGGCCCCTACCTTATGGAGATAGAACAGTGTTCAAATACTATTTTCTTAACTTACTAAGAAAAATCCTCACAGGTGTTTGACCCTCCTTCAATTTTTCCATTTACCTTACCTAGTATGATTAAGAGATTGGAAAAGGAAATAAAGTATTATTGTCTCTGGAAAAGATGGGGCTTACAACCGTGAATAAACAAAGGAAGTAGATTTCAAGGACATAGTTTTATTAATAAAGCTAAACCTGTCACAGTAATTTTTTTTATATCTTGGCATTTGTGCAATTCCCCTACACTTCAGCAAAATTACGTCTTGATGATAGAGAATAAGAGGACATACTCAGGGTCATTTACTGTATGTTCCCTAGCTGTTACAGAAAACTGAGTGGCATCTTTATTTGTCAATATTTTTTGTAATGCTTCTTTTCAACCATACATGTATGCTTTGAGTGGTTTTAAGTCAACATATCAAAAGTTAAAGGGTTAGTAATTTATGATGTATTCTATTCAAGGATAATTGTTATGAAGTTTAAAAATTAATCTTCAGAATCTATGTATCTTTGGGACCTCACTCTACTTAAGAACATAAATCTCTGATGAAATATGGCATGGTATAATAGGGAAAAAACCCTAATTGAAATTACTTTGAAATAGTTTCCCATATTTTGTTCTCCTTTCCTTTGTCATAATTTACCTTAGTACAGTCCCTGAGAGTCCCATCATGTTCTGTAGCAGCTATTTAAACAATAAATTAATTCATGAAAATGTGCTAATACTTTTCTTTCTCTGATACTATAGTTACTTTTGAACAGGGTCCTTCTAGAGATATACTGGCTTACATCAAAAGAATGACAGCAACAGGGAATTACATTTTCTGTATTACAGTGGATCATGTAATACTTTTGGTCTTCACAAAATATGTCCCATAATGAGAAGTCACTCTGTATCTACAATTGACTCTATTCTACCCACACAGCAAATTTCCTTCTACCATCCAACCATCTTAAATTGAAAGGCAGTTGTCTTGTTTTTCTTGGCCTTTTGTCTCTCAAGGTGTTCTTATAAATAAATACCTTCTCATAAATATGGACATGAAGAAACACTAATGACTACTAACCATATTACTAAGTATTAAACTTTATACTAATTAAGGGAGTTAAAACAATAACAGATACATGACATTTAAAATATTTTCAAAGAAATATTTTCATTGTTACTGAATAGTGTAGACAGTGATAAATGTCTACTGAAGACATGTTTTTCTTCCCCCTTAGTAACATTTTACCTAAATATTTATGGATGAAATGTATCTAGTTAAATGACCTGTTTCTTTTATTTTAATCTTTATGAGGTATAATTAATATATAAAAAGTATGAATATTATGTGTATATCTGTTGAGTTTGGACATATGCATGCACTCATAATACTTTCACCAAGATCAAAGTACTAAACATGCCCACCATCTCCAAGGATGTCCTTGTTTTTGTGTGTGTGTTTGTGTAAGAACACTTAATATATGATGTATTCTCTTATTTTAAAGTATTCTATTGTTAACTAAAGGTACAATTTGTGTAATGGATAGCAACTAGGTTTGGTCATATGATACAGTTCTAACAAGAGATTGTGAAGGTGATTGTGATGATGAGAATTCAGATAAAATTGTTAAAGGTAATGTATTGGCAAGCTTTGCTAGAAAGTACTCTTTCTTCTCCCTTACTTCATTGTCCCTTCCTGCAAGCTAGACCACATATAGGATATGAGAATTGCATTCTTATAGTTGAGGATTGAAGTCAATACATCTGGGGGTACTGGAGCTGTGAAATAGAGCCTAGTCCCTGGTAATCATGGAGTGGCCTCAGAAGCCTTATAATACCTATTTCTGGACTTCTATTATGTAAAAAATAAATATTTATTGTATTACACTTCTATTTTAGGCCTTTTGTTTTATGTGGATGCCTAACTCAGATGCATGCACTAATTCTGTGAAAGTAGATTAAATAATCTAACTGGTGGGAGTTTTTTTTGGCATTTAGGAGAGTTAATCAAATGTTTTAAAATTCTTAGAAGTTATACATCTTAATTACCTTATGTAAAAATATACTTCTCTGTTTTTTCTCTTCATTAGCCTATGGACTGTTTCTCTAGCTTTATTGAGATATAATTTACATATACCATTATTAAGGTGTAAAACATGTTGATTTCAAACACTTCTACATTAAAAAATTATTACCACCATAGCATTAACTGCTGCATCACAACACATAATTACCATAACTCTTTTTGTGGTGGAACATTTAATATCTACTCTCTTACCAAATTATTATTTATAATCATTAAGTTGTACATTAGATCCCCAGAAGTTATTCATCTTAGAGCTGGAAGTTTGTACTCTTTGACCAACATCTCCATTTTTCTCCCACTCCACTTCCCCTGGTAACCACCATTCTAATCTGTTTCTATGAGACTGACATTTTTAGTTTTCATATAAGTGATATCACAAAGATTGTAACTTTCTCTGTCTGACTTACATCACTTAGTATAATGACCTCAAGGTCCTTTCATACTGTTGCAAATGGCAAATGTATATATAAACCACTCATACATACGCAAACCATATCTTCTTTATCCATTCATCCATTGATTGGTACTCGGGCTGTTTCCACATCTTGGCTATTATGAACAATGTAGCAAAGGACATGGGAGTGCAGGTATCTCTTCTATGTCCTGTTTACGTTTCCTTGGATATTACCCATGGAATTGCTGGATCATATGGTAGTTTTATGTTTAAATTTTTGAGGAACTTCCATACCATTTCTCACAGTGGCTGAACAAGTTTACTTTCCCATCAACAGTGCGAAAGTGTTCCTTTTCCTCAACCAACACTTGCTATCTTTAGTTTTTTTGATTAAATCCACTAATAGGTATGAGGTGGTATCTCATTGTGGTTTTGATTTGCATTCCCCTGATGATTAGTGATGTTGATCACCTCTTCATGTACTTGTCTATTTGCATATCCTCTTTGGAAAAAATGTCTATTAAGTTCGTCTGCCCATTTTTTTAATTTTATTTATCATTTATTTATTTTATTAAGGTATCATAGATATGCACTCTTATGAAGGTGTCACAAGAAAAACAATGTGGTTACTACATTCACCCTTATTATCAAGTCCCCCACATACCCCATTGCAGTCACTGTCCATCAGTATAGTAAGATGCCACAGAGTCCCTATTTGTCTTCTCCATGCTACACTGTGCTCCCCATGACCCCACACACACCATGTGCACCAATCATGATACCCCACAATCCCCTTCTCCCTCCCCACTCACCCTCCCCCACTCCTCTCTTTGGTAACCACTAGTCCCTTCTTGGGTCTGTGAGTCTGCTGCTGTTTTCTTCCTTCAGTTTAATAGATCGAATATACACATTAAACCAGATGAACTTAACATATATTTATAGAACATTCCATCCAACAGCAGCAAAATATATATTCTTCTCAAGTACACATGGCCCACCTCCAGGATAGATCATCTCGGGTCATAAAACAAATCTTAAATATGAGAAGATTGAAATCATATCAAGTATCTTTTTTGACCGTAATAGTATGAAATTACAACTCAATTTTAAGAAAAAAGTGAAAACTGCACTAAAACATGGATATCAAGTAATATGCTCCTGAACAACCAATGAGTCAAAGAAGAAATCAAAAGAGAAATCCAAAAATATTTTGAATCAAATTGAAATGGAAACTCAACATACCAAAATATATGAGGGTGCAGCAAAAGCAGTTCTAACAGGGACGTTAATAGCAAGAAATATGCCTTCAGTAAGAGGAAAGAGTATTCTTGATTTATCTTTTTCCCCTCATATATCCAAAAAATGAGAGGATTCTTTTATTAATACATGCCGATGCCAATCTTTCATTACTGTGTTCCCTGTTACTACTCTCATCTAAGCCCAAAGCCACCATGATTTCTCTCCTGGTCTAATGTAATAAGATCTTAAGAGGTCTTCATTCCCTCATTCCTACATTCTTTTATTCATAGAACAGTTAGAGAGAACAGCTGGAAATAAGGAAGCTGTTATTTAAAATAGCACCCCACCAAACTGGATATCTGCTTTTATTTTGTTTGATTGCCTTTTCTTCATTTTAAATTTACTTATCCTTTGCCTCTCTCTCTTGCTTATTATTGCCATACTATTATAGGGCCTTCTATCTTTTTGGTAGTTGAAGTTCAAATCTTATAGCATCTGACATATAGGAGGTGATAATTACATATTTGTTGGATGGATGGGTAGGTTGTAAAACTTGGAATAAACATATATGTTCAAAATCAGCATAGTATTTTAACAAATTGTGGGAAATCCATTCAGTGAACACTTTCCTATATAAATATGTACAATACTTTTGTTTTGTTTTAAATGAACTTTACTTTTTAGAAGGGTTTCAGTTCTATAAAAATTTGTGAAGATAGTATAGAGAGTTCTCACATAACTCACACACAATTTTAGCTGTTATTAACATCGTTACATTTGTATGGATTGTTTGTTAAAAATAATGAATGGATATTAATACATTATTGTTAAATACATTCAGATTTCCTTAGATTTTTACCTAGTGTCCTTTTCAGCTTACAGGATCCAATTCAGTATACCACATTATTATAATTTTTCATCATCTACTATTTCATCATTCTAACACATCATTTCTCCTTAGGCTACTTGGCTGTGAAAGTTTCCCAGATGTTCCTTGTTTTTGATGATCTTGTTGGCTTTGAGGAGCTCAGACCAGGTATTTATATAATGCCTTCTATTAAGATTTGTCTGATGTTTTTTCTTATTATGAATCTGAGGTTATGGCTTTTGGGAGGAAGAACGTTTAACAAGATTCTTTAGTGTAAAGGAACATTTTAAAACTCCTTTAGATGCTGTATTCCTTAGAAGGAAGTTGCTATGCTCAGCATACATCAAAGGAGTAGAGAATTATGCTCTGCTTCCTTGAAGAGAAAATATATACATAAATCATCTAGACTGTTTCTACATTTTAGATTTGTCTTTTCTCTTTTCCATTTATTTTTATTCAATTATTTATCTCTGTATGGATTCATGTATACTTATTTTACATTGTGAGTTATTATTCAGTGCAACTTTATTTATTTGGTTCTTCAAATTACTGAATAGCTTTGACCATTGTGAGATATTTCAGTTGTCTCCTGTGTTCTTTGACATACCACCATCATTGTGAGCGTTGTTTTGTTTTATTTGAGTGCTACTTTACTTTCTGATGCTGTAAGATTCTCCAGGTTCAAGTTGTATATTTCCTGCCTCCATCCTCACAAACAGTCATTTCTCCAAGGAACATGGATCTTTTTACATTGGGGAATGATGTTAAAAACCAACATGTAAGTGACAGAAACCAACATATATGTGCTCAGTATACTTGTTACTTTTGTGGTTGTCATTGCCTTTAGGTTTTCTCAGCTGACAGAGCAAGGAAATATATGTATTTTCTACTGTGTGTATACACATATTTCTACCAATATACCTATATATAACGATCTGTATATTGAGCTAAACATGAGCTCATAATTTTTCAAATCTAATTAATGTATTACCAATGGTATCATTCTAGTCCCCTCTCCCTGCTTATCTGTAATTCCCACTCCAACAGTGGGAAACCTGGCTCCATTGTCTGTGATCCATTTACTTTGTTGTTCAATTCTTGTGTATGTGTATGGTGGTATCAGAATTGTTAACCTATACTCACTGGGGTTAACTTTACCAACTAGAGTATAGTGCTTATGCACAGTTTATTTCTTTTTTAGTTTTATAAACTCCATTCATTTCCAAACATAGGTCAGCACCTTTTTACCCTACTCAGTTAATTGAAATTGTATTACAATTATTCATGCAATTGTAATATATTTGGATTCTTTCATAGAATGAGTTAAGAAGTATTCTGCACTGCTTCTATTTTCTGGAAGAGATTGTGGAAAATTACTATCATTTGTTTTTTTAAATGTTCTTTAAATTATCTGCAAAGCAATCTGGGCCTGATAACTTATTTTGAAGCATGTATTAAAAATTGAATCAATATTTTCAATACATATAGGCCTATTAAGATTACATATGTTTATCCTTGTGTGATTTTTAGGGGCATGTATCTTACACAGAACTGGTGAAGTTTACCAAGGATAGAAAATTTGTGGACATTGTATTGTGTATATAGTATTCCTTATTGTCCTTAAAATTTTTTAGTACATGGAAAATAAGCTAATAATCTATACTTTGAGGGAGACACTCTGAACTCTCATTTTACTTACAATTGATGCAATTTAAGTGATGGGAGAAATGTTCCTGTTGGATTATAAAAAACTAAAGTTTAATTTGGCTCTAAAACACATTTTTTGGTTACCACTGATCGTAAGGAAGATGATCAGTTTATATATACATGTTTACCATCCAATTGTATTAAATAAATATTAGTGGGATTTATTAATTAAAGTTCTTTTAAATGTCTCTCTGGCATTTAGTAAGGGAATAGTCACAAATTAAAGTTCAATATAAATTTTGAATCCCTATTGAATATAGTGATTACATGGAAATCCTGATAATTAATTGTCTTTATTATGGAACTAAGCATATACTGCACAAATTAGAGTGATGTAATGTGTTCCCATGGCAACATGAGAACTTGTATTTTGCAGATGAATTTCTAAATTGAAATAATGAAACTCATCAATCATTTTTATTTTCACAAAGTGGTCCATAGGGTCCTTATATTTTATGTTTGCATATAGCATAAAACCTATATATCATGTGTGGCAAAAGATATTTTTGTATCTTGGTTAAGCAGAGACAGCATAAACCGTAAGAATAGTCAATTAAATACTTAGAAATTACTTGGTCAAGTTTAAAACGATCTCTGCATGCATGTATGATAATTTGTTTTTAAAAATACAGCTGTCTATGGAAATAAAAGAAAAAAATTACCATTTATTGTGTACTGACTCTGAACTAAACATTATCTTAGTTATTCTGAGAAATCATATTCAATTTTATCAGCAAAGTTTTGTGTGAGATATTATCTCTGTTTTAAGGCTTAAATGGGCATGATGCTTGCCAAATTCATAAAATTAATAGATTTAAGAGCTCTGCCTTAAATTCAGATAGGCTTGATTCCATGACCAATTATAAAGCACTGTACACTACCATCTTTTATAAAAGCTTTTCCAAAGTTTCTATACTATATTCACATAAAATAGGAATTTGAAAAGTTACACATAGTAATAAATTGGTGTATCCATGAAAAAGTTGTTATAAATAAGAGAACGACTAATACAACAAATTCTATAGTAAATGTGGAAAATAACTTTTTGTAAAGTAAAACAATTTATTTTTTATGTGTAGATTCACATAAATGACTTGTTTATTAATTATCGCACCTGAATCCTTCAGCAAAACCTATGCTACATTTTCAGCTTTACCACTGAGCAGCTGGATGATGTGGGACAATTTATTCAAAAAATTTTTTTCCTTTTTCCTTAGTTTCATCCATGGCAAAGTAAATGTAATAATAGTACATTTCTTTTTTATTAAACTATCATTAATATACAATCATTTTTTTAAATATGCAATCTTATGTTTGTTTCAAACGTACATCACAGTGGCTCAACAGTCCCCATGATCATCTTATATTGTGATTGTGAATGATTGTGTCCTTTTATAGCCCTCCCCCTTCTCCTCCCCCTCACCCCCTCCCAGCCCCCAACCTTGGTCACCACCAGTCACTTCTCAGTGTCTGTGAATCTACTGCTGTTTTGTTCCCTCTAGAACCACCCATGTTGTTGTAAATGGCAGTATTTCTTTTCTTTTTAGGGATGAATAATATTCCATTGTGAATATGTACCACATCTTCATCTATTGATGGGCACTTAGGTTGCTTCCATATCTTGGCTATTGCATATAGTATGGTGATCAACATAGGGGTGCATATATCTTTTTGAATCAGGGATTTGTTTTCTTCAGGTAAATTCCTAGGAGTGGAATTACTGGGTCAAATTGTATTTCAGTTTTCAGTATTTTGAGGAACTTCATTTGTTTTCCACAGTGGTTGTACTAATTTGCATTCCTACCAACAGTGTAAGAGACTTCCTATTTCTCCACAACCTTGTCAGTATTTGTTGTTCTTGACTTTTAGATCGTGCCCATTATAACTGGAGTGAGGTGATATCTCATTGTGGTTTTAATTTGCATTTCCCTGATGACTAGTGATGTAGAGCATCTTTTTTCATGCCTGTTGGCCATTTGTATTTCTTCTTTGGATAAGTGTCTGTACAGGTGCTCCACCCATTTTTAAAATCAGGTTATTTGTTTTTTGGGAGTTAAAGTGTATGAGTTCTTTATATATTTTGTATGTTAACCCCTTATCAGATAAGATGTTTATGAATATATTCTCCCATACTGTAGGATGCCTTTTTGTTCTGCTGATGATGTCTTTTGCTGTACAGAAGCTTTTTAGTTTGATGTAGTCCCACTTGTTCATTTTGTATTTTGTTTTACTTGCCTGAAGAGATGTATCAGGAAAAAATTATTCATACTTATGTTCAACGGATTTTTGTCTATGTTTTCTTCTAAGAGTTTTATGGTTTCATGACTTACATTCAGGTCTTTGATCCATTTCAAGTTTACTTTTATGTATGGAGTTAGATAATCCAGTCTCATTCTCTTGCATGTAACTGTCCAGTTTTGCCAACAACAGTTGTTGAAGAGGCTGTCTTTCCCTCATTGTATATCCAAGGCTCCTTCATCTATACTAACTGGCCATATTTGTGTGGGTTTATATCTGGTATCTCTATTCTATTTCATAGATCTATGGATCTGTTCTTTTGCCAGTACCAAACTGTTTTGATTACTGTGGCTTTGTAGTAGAACTTGAAGTTAGGGAGCATAATCCCCCCAGCTTTGTTCTTCCTTCTCAGGATTGCTTTGACTACTTGGGGTCCTTTGTGGTTCCATATGAATTTTAGAACTGTTTGTTCTAGTCATTGAAGAATGCTGTTTGTATTTTGATAGGGATTGCATTGAATCTGTAACTTGCTTTGGACAGGACAACCATTTTGACAATGTTAATTCTTCCTATCCATGAGCATGGGATGTATTTCCATTTAATGGTATCTTCTTTAATTTCTCTCATCAGTGTCTTATAGTTTTCAGAGTATAGGCCTTTCACTTCCTTGGTTAGGTTTATTCCTAGGTATTTTATTCTTTTTTATGCAATTGTAAATGGGGTTGCTTTCCTGATATCTCTTTCTGCTAGTTTGTTGTTAGTATATAGGAATTGGATAGATTTCTCTGTATTAATATTGTATCCTGCAACTTTGCTGAATTCAGTTATTAGTTCTAGTAGTTTTTGGGTGGATACTTTAGTGTGCTCTGCATGTAATAGCATGTCTTCTGCAAAGTGTGATGGTTTAACTTTTCCTTACCAAGTTGGATGACCTTTATCTCTTTGTGTTGTCTGATTGCTGTGGCTAGAACCTCCAGTACTATGTTGAATGAAAGTGGTGAGAGTGGAAATCCTTGTCTTGTTCCCAATCTTAGAGGAAAAGCTTACAGCTTTTCACTCTAAGTACAATGTTGACTATGGGTTTGTCATATATGGCATTTATTATGTTGAAGTATGTACTGTCTGTATGCATTTTGTTGAGAGTTTTTTATCATGAATGGATATAGAATTTTGTCACATGCTCTCTCAGCATCTATTGAAATGATCATGTGGCTTTTATCTTTCTTTTGTTAATGTGGTATATAATCTTCATTGATTTATAAATATTGTACCATCCTTTCATCCCTTGGAGAAAATTTCATTTGGTCATGATGGAGGATCTTTTTGATGTATTTTTTAATTCAGTTTGCTAACATTTTGTTGAGGATTTTTGCATCTATGTTCATCTGGGATATTGGTCTGTAATTTTCATTTTTTGTGGTGTCTTTGTCTGCATTTGGTATTAGAGTCATGCTGGCTTCATAGAAAGAGTTTGGCAGTATTTCCTCCTCTTCTATTTTTTAGAATACTTTAAGAAGGATGGTTATTAGGTCTTCTTTAAGTATTTCATAGAATTCGTCTGTGATGCTGTCTGGTTAAGGACTTTTGTTTTGGGGGAGTTTTTTGGTTACAAATTCAATTTCATTGCTGGTAATTGGTCTGTTCAGATTTTCTGTTACTTCCTGGGTCAGTCTTGGAGAGTAATATTTTTCTAGGAAGTTGTCCATTTCTTCTAGGTTGTTGAATTTATTGGCATATAATTTTTCATAGTATTCTTTAATAATTTTTTTGTATTTCTGTGGTATCCCTGTGATTAATTCTTCTTCGTTTCTGATTCTGTTTATGTGTGTACATTTTCTTTTTTCTTGGTAAGTCTGGCTAGGGGTTTATTTAGTTTGTTTATTCTTTCAAAGAAATTGCTTCTGGTTTCAGTGATTCTTATTATTATTTTATTCTTCTGCATTTTATTTATTTCTGCTCTGACCATTATTATGTCCCTCCTCTACTAATTCTGAGTTTCATTTGTTCTTTTTCTGGTTGATTTCATTTTCATTTTAGACTGTTTATTTGGGATTTTTCTTGTTTCTTGACATAAGCCTGTATTGTTTCCTCTTAGAGCTGCCTTTGCCATGTCCACAGATTTTGCACTGCTGCGGTTTTGTTTTCATTTGTCTCTGTGTACTGCTTGATTTATGTTTTAATTTGTTCATTTTCTATTGATTACTTAGAAGCATGTTGTTTAGCCTCTATGTGTTTGTAGGTCTTTGTTTTCTTTTTGTAATTTATTTTTATATCTAGTTTCATACCAATGTGGTCTGAGAAGGTGCTTGATAAAATTTCAATCTTTTTAAATTTATTGAGGCTCTTCTTGTGGCCTAGTAAGTGATCTATTCTGTAGAGCATTCCATGTACACTTAAAAAACTGTGTATCCTGCTTCTTTTCTGTGTGGAATGTTCTGTAGATATCTGTGAAGTCCATTAGATCTAATGTATTGTTCAGTGCCTATGTTTCCTTATTTATTTTCTGTCTGGTTGATCTGTTTACTGATATGAATGATGTGTTAAAGTCTCCTGAGAGGAATGCGTTGCAATCTATTTCTCCCTTTAATTCTGTTAGTATAGTATTTGTTGTACATATTTAGGTGCTCTTATATTGGGTGCACAGATACTTATGATGGTTATATTCTCTTGTTGGACTGACCCCTTTGTCATTATGTAATGTCATTCTTTGTCTCTTGTTACTTTCTTTGTTTTGAAATCTATTTTTTCTGTTATAAGTACTGCTATTCCTGCTTTTTCTCCCTATTATTTGCATGATATATCTTTTTTACACCCTTTCACTTTGAGTCTGTATGTATCTTTGGGTCTGTAAAGAGTCTCTTGTAGGCAGCATATAGATGGGACTTTTTTCCTTATCCAGTCTGCCACTCCATGTCTTTTGATTGGTGCATTAAGTCCAGTTACCTTTAAGGTGATTATTGATAGAGAAGTACTTATTGACATTTTATTAATTGTTTTCTGGCACTTTTTTTGTAGCCCCTCTCTGTTGCTTTCTTTCTCTCTTTTATTTTTTTATTGTTATTTATGGTTTTCTGTAGTGTTGTAATTGGATTTCTCTTTTTTTAATTAATTAATTTTTTTCTGTGTGTATTTAATGTAGGCTTTAGTTTTGTGGTTACCAAAGGTTCAAGGACAGCTTCCTTACCAATTAATTGTCTGTCTTAAATTGCTGATTACTTTATTTCAAACAAAATCTGTAGGCAATTTTTTTCCCCTTCTTCCTCCACATTTTTCTTATGAGATGTCATAATGTGAGCTTTTGTGTATTCCTTGACTGATTTTGTTCATAGTTGAATTTGCTTCTCTTGTTTTGTTTTAATTTTGTACTTGTTTGGTAATTATTTGGTTTACTACCGTTACTGTGGTTTTATTTTTACTGGTGAAAGCTTTTTTTAGCCTTAGGGTCTGTTCTATCTACAGCAGTCCCTTTAACATATCCTGTAAGGCAGGCTTAGTGGTGACAATTTCCTTCAATTATTGCCTATCTGGAAATTGTTTAATCCCTGCTTTAAATTTAAATGGTAACCTTGCTGCGTAGAGGATTCTTAGTTGGAGGTCCTTCTGTTTCAGTACATTAAATATATCATGCCACTCCCTTCTGGCATTTAGAGTTTCTTTGAGAAGTCTGCTGATAGCCTGATGGGATTTCCTTTATAAGTAATCATTTTTTTTCTGTCTGGCTGCATTCAACACTCTCTTCTTATCCTTAATCTTTGTCATTTTAATTATTATATGTCTTGGTGTCATCTTCCTGGGGCTCCTTTTGTTAGGGGATCTCTGTGCTTCCATGACCTGAGTGTCTCTTTCCTTCGCCAGATTGGGCAAGTTTTCAACAATTATTTCCTTAAAGAGATTTTCTATCCCTTTTATTTCTCTTCTCCTTTTAGTATCCCTGTTATGCAATATTATTTCTTTGTATTGGTCACATAGCTCTCTTGTCATTCTTTCATTCTTGGAGATCCTTTTTCTCTCTGTTCCTTAGCTTCTTTGTTTTCTTGTTCTCTAATTTCCATTTCATTTCCCATCTACTCTACATGTTCTAATATACTCTTAAATCCTCCCCCATTGTATGTTTCATTTCTTGTACTATATTCTTCAACTCTGAGTGGCTCTTTCTCAGGTCTTCTATTTCTTTGTTGAAGTCATGCCTGAGATCTTGAATGCTTTTCAGTAAATCCAGGAGCTTGTTTATGACTTTTATTTTGAAATATTTATCAAGAAGATTGGTGATCTCCATTTCATGTAGCCCTCTTTCTGAGGTTCTGTCTTATAGTTTGGATCATGTTCTGCCTACCCATTTTGTCAGGGTTTATGTTTCTTCCTTTGTAGTAAATGTCTCTTCTATATTTTCAGCCCTATAGAGTAATAGTTTTATGAGGAATGTGTCCTATGATACCCAGAATCCCTAGATTCTTTCTCTGTAGTGACTGATCCTGTTTTGTGGGGACCCCAGCTGTTTGTATGCCATGGGTGGAACTGCTTTTCTGTCTGGCTTCTGTAGTGGTCTGAGTCTGGGTGGTCAATTTGCTTCAGCTCCTGCCTTTTTGATCATCTCAGGTGTCTCTGCTGAGCTTGCGGTGGGCAGAGCTGCCCTCTGCTTGCCCTGCAGGAGTTGTGGGGCTGCAGGGTTAATGGAGCAGGCAGGATTATGTGTGGCTCTTCCCCGGCCAGATTCACAGCACCAGGTTTGGACACCCATGAGGATGAAGGAGCTCTTGGGGCTGGCTCCTGCAGGCACCTCCCCAGATGAGCTGAACAAAGAGCCAAGAAATCTGGGAGAGTCTCCCTCTACCTGCCAGGCAGCAAAGTCTGATGCTGCTACTGGGCCAAGTGCATTGGCTCCCAGCATTCCATGTTGGAAAGAGTTTCAGTGCTGTGCTGCTAGCAAGGGTGATGGAGCATCTGACACTCCCAAGAGTTCCCAATCTGTTGGGCCAAGGAAGGGCTAAGGAGGTATCCTCCACCTGCCCTTTCTCCTGAGGAAAGAATTCCATCCAACCCTTGCCCCTGTGTTACCCCTACCACTGCTATTAAGTTTTTAAAATTTCCACCTCTGCTTTGGGTCTCAGGACTGGTGGAGCATGCCTGTGTTCCACACTGGCTGGAGTCTTAGCCTCCCAGAGTGTTCCACCTGTCCCTGGTGTCCAGCCCCACTAGTCACCAGAACACAATATAATGTTTGCTTGTGCTCCCAGAGCAAACCTCTGGGGCAAGTTGTACAGCACTCCTGGGCTCCTACACTCTCCCTCTCCATTCCACTTTCTCCCACCTGTAGACTGGGATGGAGGGAGGTCTTGGATTCCACCCTATCTTGGCTTTGCCACTCTACCCTTTTCTGTATGGTCTCCTCTTCTTCCTCAGGAGTAGGTTGTCTGTTCTGCAGTCTTCGGGTCATTTTCATGTTTAGTTGTGTTTGCTGTATTTTCTTCTTTTGTGTTTTGGGGAGGAGGTTTCTCCCTTGCCTTCCTGTTCCAAGATATTTTTCTGACAGTACATTTCTTATGGGGTTATTAGGAAAGTATTTCGGTTTCTCCAAGGACACAGAACCAGTAGGATACATAGATACGCATAAGAAAGGTTTAATTATAGTAACTGGCTCATATGATTATAGGGACCAAGAAGTCCCATGATCTAACATCCATAATCTGGAGAACCAGGAAAGCCAGTGGTGTATTTCAGTCTGAGTTTGAAAGACTGAGAATGATGTTGGATAGAGGAGAAAGATTTCCCAGCTCAAACAAAGAGATAAAACTCACTTTTATTCTGCCTTTTTGTTCCATACAGACCCTCGCTTAGATGGGATGATGCCCACCTGAACTGGTGAGGGTGATCTTTTCTCAGTGTACAAACAACCTCATAGACACGCTCAGAAAAAATTATTTTCCATCTACCTAGCATCCCTTAGACCAGTCGAGCTGACATATTAAATTAACAGAGGAAATAAATTAAATGAGTTTCCACATAAAATACATATAAATTACTTTTCAAAGTGCTTGCCACAAAATAAGCAATAATAAATGTAACTTACTTACAACACATACTCTCAAATTTCTTGAGATGTGGACATAAACAGTTAATCCACATGGATTTGCTATAAGAAGTGTTTGATATATTACTTCACTAATATGATTTGACATAGGATTCCATTTAATTACTTACACAGACTCACTGGGAAGTTTGGGTGATAATAATGAGTCACACTACCATGCTAGCAATAATTTACAAGAACCACAGCATTAGATGTAGCCTAGTGAATAAGAAGTATGAATTATATAAATGCTAATTTTCTTCATAAATACAAGATATGTCCCATATAATGGGCCAAGTTACCCTAGCACTGTATTCAATACTATCAAAAGATTGTTTTCCAGAAGTAGTACCATATACATTATTTTATATTAGCTAATGACAGGATTATGTTATCATATTTGCAGGGTCTGAGTCCACAAGAACAGATCACATGTGTCATATATTTCAGTTTTAACCATGCTAACAACATGATCTATCACCCTATCTTCTATGAAAGAGAAGGAGGAGCTACTCCATAAAATATTACAGAGCCTTAGTAGAGGATTTTGATGCACAAAAGAGGATGAGAAGGAAGGAAGGAGAGAAGGAGAGACAGAGGGAGGGAGGGAGGGAGGGAGGGAAGAAAAGGAAGGAAGGAAGGAGGGGAGGGAAGGAGGGAGGAAGGAAGGAAGGAAAGAAGGAAGGAAGGAGGGCAGAAAGAGAAAGAGAGAGACTAGAAGTTGTTTGGACCAAAATCTTTAACATAAGCTTTATCGAAGTCTTTATCAAAAACCTCTATCAACAAAGGAAGACGTCAGACAGGTTACGATGAATAAATCGGTAACATAACATTTCTGAACCTGTTTTTTCATATACCTCCACTCTGTACATATAATGTCAAAGTCTCAGCAATCTGATGAATGAGGTCTTCTATTTCTACTAATTAAATTATTCTTAAAACTTTGCCAAACAACATATTTTTTTCATATTGAAAAAAGGAAACATGTTTCCCCTGTACATTATCCTGGCCTAGTCTTTATTTGCTATGTTTCAAATAATGAGAGATGTGTTGCAGAGGATAAACTAAACATAAACATAGTGGCCTCTTTTTGGCAACTACTTTACTTCCTTCTTAGGTATTATGGCATTATATCCTATATATTTATTATTGCTTGTATCTAGATCCTCACCACTTACTCATACTTTAGTATTTTACTATTTATGTACTATTTATGTTCCGCTACCGTAACCTACTGCCAATGGGTGTGTCCAACCAGTTAGCTTTCTCATTTGCCTTACATTAACAAATTTTAAAGCATAATGATCTTCGATTTTAATTACTGATAATTATATATACACACACATTTTTGACAAAGCTTATTGTTTCTATTTGAAGAAATACGGAGAATTTTGAAATTCACATTAAGAATTAATGCATGTTACACAGTAAGTACTTGTACACTAGAAGTACTATGAAGGTAATGAGAAAAAGATCTTAAAGAAAAGAAGAAAATTAAAAGCCACATAGGGAGTAAGGTAGGCCTGGCTTTGAATATCAGACTTGAAAATACATCTCTAATTTGAGGACTTCTCAGAACCTGCCCTGTTACTGCCATAGTACAAAGCCCAATCATATCAAACCTGGATTATTACAACAGCTTCTCTGAGCTCTTCCTGTTTCAGCACCTGTCCCCATACATCCCTTTTCAACTCTGCATCCATAATGATTCTTTAAAACAAAGTCAGATCTTTTTCTCTTCTCTGCACAAAACACTCAAGGGGGACTCCTTCTCACTCACAGCACATACCAAAATCCTTAGAATGGCTTATAAGGTTCTGTAAGTTGTGCGGCCTCCACTACCACCCTTAATTCTTTGATCTCATCCCTTACTACTTTCTCTACAGGCTTCCTCAGGTACTTTAGATCTTAACTCAAAACACATTGTTTCACAGAGCATCCCCTACCTGTACTATCTAAATAGCACTTACCCTCAAATAGTACCTATACTATTTCCCTGCTTTATTTTATTTTAGAGCTTATCAGCGTCTGTAATATTATTTTCCTTATTAATATTGCTCTTTTCTGTATATGACCACTGAAATATAAGAATTATTTTATTTTCTAAGCTTATCATGGTAGGCAATCAAAAAAAAGAATAATTATGAATAAAAGAGTTAATGAGTTGCAATGCTGTTAACCCTTAGATATGTGACATCAAAATCTTTTCGGTAATTTGAGCATCAGTATCTTCATCCTTGGAAAATTACAAAAGTATAATAATCATATCACTGAAAAGATTAAGTGTAGTTTACCAAGGGCTAGTATAAATGATGGTTACATTGGTGTCAGTTGTTACTATTTATGGTTGTTATTATGTCATTACTACTAATTAGTATTTTATTACCACCAATTGCTATAATCTAAGTATATTAAGTTACCTTTTTGTTTGAACCCATTGCAGTAAAGAAATGCCCTCAAAACATGAATCTGATTTTAAAAGTATGGATAACAATAACCATCCTCTTATTTATAGAAATCTAGAAAATTGTTATGCTAGATACCAGTTTTCAAACATTGAACAACAGTTACCAAATAACTGATCCATCACTGATGGAAGGAAAACAAATAAGGGGACACCTGGGAAAGCCCTGGCCTTCTGCCTGGAGACAATTTCCAGACTGCAGAGCTGGGATGGGAGAAGAAACAGAGAAGCAGTCTTGTTTAACTGAAGATACAACAGAACTGAAGGAGGCAGACTCAACTGGAATTGTCAGAACAAGGTGTTGGGAAGGAGAAATATGCAGGGAAAGAGCTTCAGAAATCAGTAAAGCACCCTCCAGAGTCTCACTGAATATCAATCAATATGTATAACAGCAGGGTGAAATTTCAATGATTCATGCAAAGAACAAATGCCAGAAAAGAATAAGTGCTGGAATACCATGAACTAAACAATTCTAGAATTATAGTCTTGTGAGTCATTTAAGTTCACAATCAGCTAGAATGGAACAACCTTATGAATATATAGGGCATTGACTAGACAACAAAAAGATTCACTGCTTAGTAGTAGACTATGGGCTTTATTCCAGAACTGCCCTTAAAATAGGGTACTAATAAGCTTTAAAATATTCTGCTGATCTCTAAATAACTGCCTGTTAGAACAGAATTAAAAATTTTATTTTTATTATTCAGCTTTTGAAAACATAAAATTAAGAATATTCTCTATCAGAAAAGATGGCAGGATGAGAGGTGAGACAGAGGCTTCCTCCTAAAACTGCATATAATACAAAAATATAACTAATACAACTACTCCTGAAAGAGCAACAGGAAAGAGGACTGTGCCAAACTGCATACACCTGGAGACAAAAGCAGACCTCACAGAACAGGGTAACATACTAAAGCTGTGGTCCTGCGGGATTCAAGCTCTTCCCCCACCCCAGCTCACTGGTTCAGAAAGAGGAACAGAGCAGGGAGGGAGTGGACAGCTTGGACGTGTGAATACCTAACTATGGAGATCTGCTCTGGGAGCACAAACCTACATTTAATGGTGCTTGCATGATACTCGCATAATTAGGGGGTTGGAAAGCTAAGACAGGCAGAATTCCTGGAGAGACTGAGATTCCAGCTGCTTGTGGAAAGCAGGGATCCATATCTGGCTGCTCTGGGACAAAAGAAAGGCGGTTAGTCTGAGAGACGTCCTAACAAGGAAGCCCTTAGCAATAGGGCTGCTAAAGGGGCAAGGATTGCACAGAGCTTACTGCTCTGGAGAAAGGACAGGTAGACAAAACTGTCTGGGTGCACTCTGCCCAACAGGTTGGGAGCTTTCACCATCTTCAGGTGCTCCAGCTCCCTGACTGCCTACACAGCTCCAAGGACACTCTCCGGGATAGGCAGCCTACTGCACCTTTCTCCTGGCCAGCCCCACCTGGCTCGCAACCCAGCAAACCCCACCCTGGCGTTAGGCAGCCAGAGGGAAGATCTGTCTAGTGCAACTACAAAAAGGCAAAGCACAGAGGCTTATACCTATATGCTCAGCCCACTGGTTCAGGGAGTAGAGACAGGCATAGCAGCCGGGAAGCAGGAAACAGCTCTTTCCTTCCCCCAGGTACCAATACCACTCAACTGCAACCCCCGACATTGCATCAGGGGCTGAGCAGCTCCAGAAAGTAGAACTTCTGGGCACTAGAGGGTGCCACACGCAAATATGAAACAACCAAAAGAACCTGGTTCGGAGTAAAATTATTCATACAACTCCTGAGAAAGATTTAAATGATATAGACCTCATGACTGTCCCTGAAAGGGAGTTTAAAATAAAAATCATTAACATGCTCATGGAGGTATGGAAAGATATTCAAGAACTCAGGAATGAACTCCAGTCAGAGATCCAATCATTGAAGAGCACAATGGAGGGTATTAAAAGCAGATTGGATATGGTGGAGGAGATGATAAATGAAATCAAAACTAGAGAATACAAAGAATACAAAGAAGCTGAGGCACAGAGAGAAAAAAGAATCTCAAAGAATGAAAGAATATTGAGAGAACTGTATGACCAATCGAAACTAGGGGTACCAGAAGAAGAGAGAGAAAAGGGGATAGAAAGTGTGTTTGAGGAGGTAATATCTTAAAACTTCCCCGATCTGGGGAAGCAGATAGTCTCTCAGGCCATGGAGGTGCACAGATCTCCCAATACAAGGGACCCAAGGAAGACAACACCAAGACATATAGTAATTAAAATGGCAAAGATCAAGGATAAGGACAGACTATTAAAAGCAGCCAGAGAGATAAATAAGATCACATAAAAGGAAAGCCCATCAGGCTATCATCAGATTTCTCAACAGAAACCTTACAGGCCAGAAGGGAGAGGCATGATGTATTTAATGCAATGAAGTGATAGGGGCTTGAACCAAGATGACTTTATCTGGCCAGATTATCATTTAAATATGATGGAGGGATTAAACAATTCCCAGATAAGCAAAAGCTGAGAGAATTTACCTTCCACAAGCCAACTCTGTAGTGTATTTTGGAGGGACTGCTATATATAGAAGCGTTCCTATGATTTAATAGTTGTCACCAGAGGTAATAAAACCACAGTAAAGAAAATAGAACAGCTAATTACTAAGCAAATTCAAAGTTAAATTAACTATACTCAAACTCTATCAGGGATAGATTAACAGTACAGAATATGATACCTAATATATAAACAATGGAGGAGGAAGAAAAAGGAGGAGAAAAAAACAAGAATAATCTTTAGATTGTGTTTTTAATAGCATATTAAGTGAGTTAAGTTAGACTGTTAGATAGTAAGGAAGTTAACCTTGAACCTCTGGTAACCACAATTCTAAAGACTGCAATGCCAGTGAGTACATACCTACCCATAATCACCCTAAATGTAAATGGTGTCAGTGCACCAATCAAAAGACATAGAGTCACTGAATGGATAAAAAAACAAGACCCATCTATATGCTGCCTACAAGAGACTTACTTTAAACCCAAAGACATACACAGACTAAAAGTGAAGGGACGGAGAAAGATATTTCATGCAACTAATAGGGAGAAAAAAGCAGGAGTTGCAATAGTTATATCAGACAAAATAGACTTCAAAACAAATAAAGTCACAAGACACAAAGAAGGACATTACATAATGATAAAAGGGTCAATCCGACAAGAAGATATAACCATTATAAATATCTATGCCCCCAACACAGAGCATCTACATATATGAAACAAATACTAACAGAATTAAAAGGGGAAATAGAATGCAATGCATTCATTCTAGGAGACTTCAACACACCACTCACTCTGAAGGACAGATCAACCAGACAGAAAATAAGGAGACAGAGGCACTGAAAAACACATTAGAACAGATGGACCTAACAGACATCTACGGAACACTACACAAAAAAGCAGCAGAATACACATTCTTCTCAAGTGCACATTGAACATTTTAAAGAATAGATCATATCCTAGGCCACAAAAAGAGCTTCAGTAAATTCAAAAAGATTGAAATTGTACCAACCAGTTTCTCAGACCACAAAGGTATTAAACTAGAAATGAATTACGCAAAGAAAATGACAAATCCCACAAACACATGGAGGCTTCACAACATGCTCCTAAATAACCAATTGGTCAATGACCAAAGAAAAACAGATATCAAGCAATATATGGATTGAAATGACAACAATAATTCAACACCGCAAAATCTGTGGGACACAGTGAAGGCCGCGCTAAGAGGAAAGTATACTTCAATACAGGCGAACCTCAGGAAAAAAGAACAATCCCATATGAGCAGTCTAAACTCACAATTAATGAAACTAGAAAAAGAAGAATGAGGCCCAAAGTGAGTAGAAGGAGGGACATAATAAAGATTAGCACAGAAATAAATAAAATTGAGAAGAAAAAAAACAATAGACAGGATCAATGAAAGCAAGAGCTAGTACTTTGAGAAAATAAACAAAATTAATTCTTTTTATTAATTTGACAAAATTCAACAACCATTCATGATGGAAACTCTCAACAAAATGGGTATAGAGGACAAGTACCTCAACATAATAAAGGCAATATATGACAAACCAACAGCCAACATTATACTTAACAGCAAGAAGCTGAAAGCTTTTCCTTTAAGACCGGGAACAAGACAAGGATGCTCACTCTCCCCACTTCTATTCAACATAGTACTAGAGGTCCTAGCCATGGCCATCAGACAACTAAAAGAAGTAAAAGGCATCCAGACTGGCAAGGAAGAAGTCAGACTGTCCCTGTTTGCAGATGACATGATATTTACATAAAAAACTGTAAGGAATACACTCTAAAACTACTAGATCTAATATCTGAATTCAGCAAAGTTGCAGGATACAAAATTAATACTCAGAAATCTGTGGCATTCCTATACACTAACAATGAACTAGCAGAATGAGAAATCAGGAAAACAATTCCATTCACAGTTTCATCAAAAAGAATAAAATACCTAGGAATAAACCTAACCATGGAAGTGAAATTCCTATACTCTGAAAAGTACAAGACACTCATGAGAGAAATTAAAGAAGATACCAATAAATGGAAACATATCTCATGCTCATGGATAGGAAGAATTAATATTGTGAAAATGGCGATTCTGCCTAAAGCAATCTACAGCTTCAATGCCATTCCTATCAAAACACCAACAGCATTCTTCAACAAACTAGAGAAAATCGTTCTAAAACTCATATGGAACCACGGAAGACCCCGAATAGCCAAAGCAATCCTGGGAAGGAAGAATAAAGTTTGGGGGGATTATGCTCCCCAACTTCAAGCTCTACTCCAAAGCCACAGTATCAAGACAATTTGGTACTGGCACAAGAACAGACCCATAGACCAATGGAACAGACTAGAGAGCCCTGATATAAACCCAACCATATATGGTTAATTAGTATATAATAAAGGAACCATGGACATACAGTGAGGAAATGACAGTCTCTTCAACAGCTGGTGTTGGCGAAACTGGACAGCTACATGCAAGAGAATGAAACTGGATAATTGTTTAACTCCATACACAGAAGTAAACGCAAAATGGATCAAGAACCTGAATGTAAGTCATGAAACCATAAAACTCAGAAAACAACATAGGCAAAAATCTCCTGAATATATAAGAAATGAACACTCTCAAAAACATTCCAACATATATAATAAATTCTAGAAAGCACTGATAAAGAGAATATTTTTTATAACAGGGTTAAAGAGAAACAAATTGAGGACAAATTATTTATGGAAAGCAAAATTTAAGGGAAAATTAAATACTCTTATCAGAGTCAATGAAACTGTAGTCAGGAAACACCAGATTGACATTTGAAGTGCTTAAAGATTAAGGAAAAAGTTAAACTTTTCTAAATTCTATGGCTTAATAAACATATGGTACAACTATATCGTGGAGTACTACTCAGCTGTTAAAAAAGAAGCAACTATTAATACATGGAGCAAGTTGGAAAAACCTTAAGAGAATTACGTATGAAAAAAATTCAAATGAATACATACTATGGTTCCAGGTATATGATATTCATGAAATGATATCATTACAGAGAAGGAAAACATTTGTCATTGATAGGGATTATAGATAGAGGTGAGAGGGGTTGCCTATAAAGAAATAGCATCATCATTTTGAGGATGATGATTTCATGCCTTTAATGTGGTGGTAGTTACATGAAGCTACACATGTAATACAATTGCATATATTTATATACACACACCCAGTGACTATATATTTGGGTGTGGTTTGTACCAATGTCACATTCCTGGCTTTGATATTGGACTATGGATACACTTGATATTAACATTGGAGAACCCTGAATGAAGAGTGCATGCAAACTCACTGTACATTTCTTGGCTACTTACTTTGAATATATTATTTCAAAATGAAGAGGTTTTTCATTTAATGAGGCACATAAGTATGACAGGGACAAAAAAATCAAACTAGTTTCCATATGCAAATAAAATATCTTTCAAAATAAAAGAATGAAATAGCAGATAAAAGTTGACAGGATCTATTGGGACACTAGACCTGAACCTCTGAGAAATGTTAAAAGAAGTTAGGTAGCTCAAACAAAAATAATATCAAATGGAATCCTGGATCTATGCCAAGAAATAAAGAGCTCCAGAGATGGAAAATATGTGTATAAATATAAAAGATACTTTCATATTTTCAATCTTCTTGAAATATAATTACCTATTTAAGGCAACAATAATGATGTGGGATTCAAGGCATAGGTGTAAGAAAAATGTATGCCAACACTAGCACAAAAGGTGTGAAGATGAAAAGGAGCTATGCAGATAGAAATCTGTAGCAGTCTCTTCTTTCTCATGTACTCTTGCCAAGTCTTCTGAGCCATGCCAGAGTTCCCAATTTAAGTGAATTTTCTTTATTTTTTAATGAATTCTATTATCCCTCCATGCAATCCTCTTTCTGTTGAGGACTTCAGAGTCCATTGCACTCTTCTGTCTTAAGTAGTAAACAAGAGGAGGGGCGGCTCTATCCTTTGACCCATGAGGTCAGAATGCATGACCAGATTTGTGCCATTAGTGTATCTAAGGCCCAACTTAAAGACAACAAGGAAGTATAATTCATTGACTTTGACTACTCCAATCTAACCATTTAGGAGAATGGTCAACTTAATCAGGCAACCTATGATTAGTGGTATAATAGCTCAAATGATACATTGAGTGGAATTTTAACTGTGCATTAAAGGGAGGTGGGTGAGGAATGGATGGTGAAGATATGAAATAATTTCTAAGCCACGTATTCATCATTTATTTATTGGTAGCAAGGCTTGGTGAGGAATATAAAAAGAACTTCCCCCTTAAGAAAATCCCAGGTTTGTAGAAAAAAAGGAAAAGAAATAATATACCAAAATTGTGACAATGAATGATTACTATTCCATGTTTCTTTTATTTAATTTATTTTTTATTAAAGCATCATTGATATACAATTTTATGCTTAGGTTTCACATGAGCAACATTGTGGTCACTACATTCCCTCTCTTATCAAGTCCCCACCACATATCCCATTGCAGTCACTCTCCATCACCATAGTTAGATGCTGTAGAGTCACTACTTGTCTTCTCTGTGCTATACTTATTTCCCCATGCCCCACTAAATTATCTGTGCAAATCATAATACCCCTTAATTCCCTTATCCCTCCCTTCCCACCTAACTTCCCCAACCCCTTTCCAGGTCTGAATTGCTATATACTTTCCTCTCATAACTGCCTTTGCTGCATAACACAAAAGTTGGGGCATTGAGCTTTTGTTTACATTTGTCTCTGTATATTGTTTGATTTTTTTTTTAATTTTGTCACTCATCCATTGGTTATTTAGGAGCATGTTTTTAAGCCTCCATGTGTTTTTTAGCCTTTTTGTTTTCTTTGTACTATTTATTTCTAGTTTCATACCTTTGTGATCTGAGAAGTTAGTTGGCATAATTTCAATCTTTTAGAATTTGCTGAGGCTCCTTTTGTGGCCTAGTATGAGATCTATTCTGGAAAATGTTCCATGTGCAGTTCAGAATAATATGTATCCTGCTGCTTTTGGGTGGAGTGTTCTGTAGATGCATATTAGGTCCATCTGTTCTAATGTGTTGTTTGGTGCCTCTCTGTCCTTACTTATTTTCTGTGTGTTTAATCTGTCCTTTGGAGTAAGTGGTGTGTTGAAGTCTCCTGAAATGAATGCATTGCATTCTATTTCCTCCTTTAATTTTGTTAGTATTTGTTGCACATATTTGTGTGCTCCTCTGTTGGATGCATGGATAGTTATAATGGTTATATCCTCTTGTTGAACTGATCCCCTTGTCATATAATGTCCTTTGTCTCTTGTTACTTTCTTTTTTCTGAAGTCTATTTTATCTGATACAAGTATTGCAACTCTTGCTTTTTTCTCCTGATTGTTTGCATGAAATATCTTTATCTTTTTCCATGCCTTCACTTTTAGTCTGTTTATGTCTTTGGGTTTGAAGTGAGTCTCTTTTAGACAGCATGTAGATGGGTCTTGCTTTTTTATCGAATCTGTAGCTCTGTGTCTTTGATTGGTACATTCAGTCCATTTATGTTTAGGGTAATTATTCACAGATATGTATTTATTGCCATTGCAGGCTTTGGATTCTTGGTCACCAAAGGTTCAAGGGCAGCTTCTTTACTATCTAGCAGTCTACCTTAAGTCACTTACTACACTATTATAAACAGAGTCTGATGATTCTTTTTTATTTCCCTTCTTTTTCTTCCTCCTCGACTCTTTATATATTAGGTGTCATATACTGGACTCATTGTGCACCCTTGATTGACTTTGTGGGTAGGTGATTTAATTTTGCTTTTGCTTAGTAATTCATTGGTTTACTTCCTTTACTGTCATTTTGTTTTCTCTGATGACATCTATTTAGCTTTAGGAGCACTTCCATTCAGAGCAGTCCCCCCAAAATGCACTGTAGAGATGGTTTGTGAGAGATAAATTCCCTCAACTTTTTCTTATCTGAAAATTGTTTAATCCCTCTTTCAAATTTAAATGATAATCTTGCTGGGTAGAATATGAGTACACTTGGTTCAAAGCCCTTCTGTTTCATTGCATTGAATATATCATGCCACTCCCTTCTGGCCTGTAAAGTTTCTGTTGAGAAGTCTGATGATACCTGATGGGTTTTCCTTTGTAAGTGATCTTTTTTCTCTCTGGCTGCTTTTAATAGTCTGAATTTTCCTTCTTGGCCATTTTAATTATTATATGTCTCGTTGTTGTCTTCTTTGAGTCCCCAGTGCTGGGAGATCTGTGCACTTCCACGGCCTTAGAAACTATTTCCTTCCCATATTGTGAAGTTTTCAAAAATTATTTCTTCAAAGACACTTAATAACCCTTTTTTTCTTTTTTCCTTCTTCTTGTACTCCTATAATGCGAATATTGTTCCATTTGGATTGGTCACACAGTTCTCTTAACATTCTTTCATTCCTAGAGATCATTTTTTCACTCTGCCTCAGCTTCTTTGTATTCCTGTTTTTTAATTTCTATTGCATTTACCTTTTCCTGTCCTCTACTTTATCTAATCTGCTTTTAAATCCCTCCATTGTATGTTTCATTTCAGCTGCATTATTTTTAAGTTGTCTATCTCCTTCCTGAATTCATCCCTTAGCTCTTGAGTATTTTTCTGTAGCTCCATTAGCATTCTTGTGACTTTCATTTTGAATTCTTTTTCAGAAATATTAGTGATTTCAGTTTCACTGATCCCTCTTTCTGGTGTTTGAGGGATTTTGGATTGAATAATTTTCTTCTGCCTTTTCATAACCCTATTGGATAGTGAGAAATATTAGGTTTGTGTAGGCAGCGCCCTCTAGTGCTGAGAAGCTATGCTCCTCATAGCTGCCCAGTACTGGAGTGATGGCAATGGTTGCAGAAGTCTGGTGCCATTGCCTACCCTAAAGAGAGAACTCTTTCCTGCTTCCTGGCCACAGTGCCTGCCACTGCTGTCAGGGCCAGTGAGCCCCACATAGTGAGCAACCTCTGCATTAATCCCTTAATCTTCTGTGGGTTGGGCTGTCCTCCAGCTGGCCTAGAGCAGTGGCAGCTGCTGCAGGCAAGCTGAGCCAGTGCCTGCCAGGAGGACTAAGCCCTTTCCTCCTTCCCAGCTTCAGTGCCTGCCTCTGCTGTCAGGGCTAGTGAGCTTCATGCAAGGTGAAGCCTCTGCATTAAGCCATGTAGTTGCTCTAGGTGGGGCTGCCCTCCAGCTGGTCTGGAGCGATAGAGGGAGCAGAGGGTTTGAACACAGGTGCCAATGTGGAGGAAGAAGTGTCAGGCTGCTTATCACAGTGGGGAGCCTCAGGGCTGTGTTGCCAGACAGGGGGATTAGCCCCTGAAGCTCCTCAAAGTTCCCAACCTGCTGTACTGAGTGTGCCGGGAAAGTTTTGTCCACATGTTCCTTCTCCTGAATCCTTGCCCCTTTAGCAGCCCTCTCACTGTTGGGAAGTCTTTCAACGTGCCTACCTTTCTTTTGTCACAGGGCAGCAATTTGTGTTAACCTATTCACTACATGCAGCTGGAGTCTCAGTCTCTGACTTTGGTTTTCAGCCGCTCTAATCTCCAGAGCACCATGCAATATAGTTCTGTGCTCCCATAGTAGATTTCTAGGGCTACGTATTTAGAAGTCCTGGGCTTCTATTCCCCCTGCTTTGATTCTCTTCCTCCAGCCAGTGAGCTGGGGTGGGGAGAATGTTCTGGTCCTGCTGGGTTGCAGTTTTATTACTTTACCCTTTTCCATAAGATGTTCTCTTTTCCCAGATGTAGACTGGCTGGTACAATCTTATTTCTGGTTACTTTTTTAGGAATAGTTGTATTTGCTGTATTTTTGCATTATATGTGGTTTTAGGAGGAGATTTCTGCCTCACTTCTCATGCCGCCATCTTTTTTCTACCTATATGCCATATTTCTTATACGTATGTATCTTTTGTTAATAAAAAATTACTACACCTTACATTTTAAGATATTTTTACCATTAAAGTAATGGTAAAAATAACACAGTGATTGTTTTAAAATATTAAACTGTAAGTTCCTTTCTCATCTTCTCTTTTTCCTCTTTTCTTTACCCTCTTTCATTTAATCTTAAAAATTTTTGTCCTCTTGGCAATTGAGAGAAACTAAAGCACTAGTTTACTTCAATGATAAAAAGTTGATTAAATTAGACAGGTTGACTCTGGAGTTTGAATACAGTAGCAAAAAACTAGAAGACACTTTTCTATGGATCAGGAGTTTTATAAAGGAATTTTAAAGAAAAGGAGTGATTTTGGGAATTGTCAGAAAGAGCAGAACTTTGAGGACAAATAAAGTTTTTTGGCAATATTTCCTGTTCATTATTCTCTATAAATTCCTCAGGAACTACAGGAGACCTTAAAGACAATGTTATCAATGTTTATCATTTTTCATGTTTAGTATATAACCACTGAGATTTATGAAGAGTAAAAAAGTATAGTTTGATAAGCTTAGACAAATGTATAAACCCATGTAACAAAAACCAAATCCAAGATAAAGGATATTTCCATCAATTACTCAGAAAGAATTTCAAGCTGTTTTACAATAAGCCCTATGCCCTGGGAGGTCCCCACTGCCCTGCCCCTACAATACACGCACCAACCACAGCAAGATGTGATCTACTTTCTTTTACTGTAGGTTATGATTCCCTTTTGCCCAACTTCATTTGGTTGAAATAATGCTCTGTCTGTTCTCCCTAACTTCTTCTGCCTACTTCTAATGGTACTCAGATTCATCCATGGTGTCATATATTAGCTTAGTCCATTAATCTTTAATTGTAAAGTGTTTCTCCATGGTATAGTTATACCAGAATTTATCCATTCCTCTGCAAGACATGGTGGGCTCTCCCTCCTAGTTTTGGCTTTTATATTTTCTGAATTTAAGCAACATGCATATTAAAATAATTTTACTATGAGCAATATATGTATAAACTTGTAACAATATCAATTGACATTAATAAATGGGGTTGCTACAATTAGAATAAATTATCTTTAAATATATGTACCAAAAAGATTAACTGAAATGCTGTGTCAATAGCATGTCCTTGAGCTAATCAAGAAGGAGAGTTTTGAGTTTTATAAAAACCATTGAGGGAATGCAAAAGTGAAGTCAGTAGACTCCTCAAACAAGGGAATTCTGCTCATTAGTATTCCAAGTTGCAGTTACTTTACTTGAACATAGGTTAAAAAGGATTCTGGTGTGACTGCTAATCATTAACATTTTTGCTTCAGTGTAAGGTCGGGTGATTCTTCACACTGTGAATTTTATGAGTTGGGTGACCATTAACCCAGTTGGCCTCAGGTGTAATAAAATGGCTATCAATAAAAATAATGTTTCAATACCTTTTATGAAAATATATAAGCATGACACTATTTGCCTAATTTTGCTTTGAACCATCAGAGCTGTTTCAGTTGGATGACAACAGTAGGTAATTTAGGTTCATATTGGTCATTTAGCTCAATCTATACTGGCTTTTGGAAAGTGAATCACTCAGTGCTACAGATAGACCCCTAAGGTAGCAAAATTGAGCAGTTTAGCAGATTTACAGCTCATTTGTGTATGTTTAGACCAAGCAACCGCTAATAAAAAGGTCAAAGAAGAAAATGCTCACTGCAAGTATATGTGCACCATAGGAAACATGAACCAGACTTGATTTCTTTGCCAGTTTAGTTGAAAATGATTTAAAAGTTTCAAAAGCTAGAAAGTACCTATTAAATTATTTGATAACATTGGGACAAATAATTGAGATAAAGTTTTGGGACTGTTCCTTATTTTTTGGTGTTAATAGTCATATTTTGCTCTAATAGAGAGGATTGAAATGGATGTGGTTTGTGGAAGTCTAAACGAGCAAAACAGTGGTTCTCTGCTGTATATTTCCCCTTAACACATTAAGAATACACAATATGCAATCTCTGCATAAACTGTTATCAACATTAGTATGAGTATCTCATTAATTTAGAAACCTTTTGAAATGCTGTCTATATTTCTAGAATACAAAACTCTTGGATTGCTATGTTTGATTAAATCACTTCCCTTATTCCCTATGCTTTTAAAATGAAGTCATAACCACTGCACCAAGCACTAAAAACCTATCAAAATCTGACTTTGGATAGCTATCCCATCAGTACCTTTAGTCAATTTTGGCTGTAGCCTGAGTAATTCATTCCTCAGGATGATGTTTATCAAACTGTGTTTCTTAGCATTCTAGGGGTTTTCAGAAATGGCAGAGACTCCATTGAATGGCAGGGTCGGGTTGGGATGATGAAGAATGGGTGAGATTTGCTTTCCCTTCACACCAATTCAACTTTAAGAAAAAAAAAACTCCCCTTATCTTTTGCCTTGTTCCTTTTCTGACCTTCAGTTTTTACTCTGGGCTTCCTTTGGTAAAAGGGATTATTTTCCAAACTTAGGGTAAAAATGTGTATTAGGTAATTTTCTCCCTTATTCACATCAGTTTATATGTTTTCTACAGTTTTCTCAATATCTTTTAGTTTGAGAGAGCACGGACTTACTATTTTGAAGACATATACCTTGTTTTCAGATTACTTAAAAAGGTATATATATCAGCATGGATGTCTAAGAAGTTCATTCATATTATAAATTTTATTTAATGATGTCTATGTGCAGACACTATTCTAGGAGTTGTGCATATCCCAGTGATTTAAACAAAGACTCCTTCCCTTGGAGCCATTATAGTCTCGAAAAGAGAATATGAATACTTCAACAGAAGCACAATAAATAAGTAAATAACGGAGTATGTTAAAAGGAGAAATGTGCCATAAATAAAAGAAAACATAAAGTAGGGTGAAAAGGAATAGAGAATGTTGGTGTAGAGCAATTGAGGGAGGGTTACAATACATAGAATAGTCAGGAATATACCTCATTTAGATGATTACAGATAAGCAAAGGTTTGAAAAAGATGAGAAAGCTAGCCTGGTGGATAACCTAAGGAAAGAACCTTCCTGGCAGAAAGAAAAACCAGTGAAATTTCCCAGTATGGGTCCACTGAGAAGAGTAAGATTTGGGGAGAAGGTCATTTACCCATCCAATGAAATGAACATTTAGGCCTATTTTCTGTTTCTTATCTCTAGACACATAATCATAAATATTATGTGAAGGGAGCCACAGAGATAAAATCTAAGTGTTTAATTTAGAACAAGGAAATTGGTCCAAGAGGTTAAGTGACACCTCGTGGCACAACCAGGACTGACTCCAGTTGCTCACTGTACAGCTGTCTGTTGCTCTAACACTTCTAAAATGGTTGAAATATATAGTTTTTTGAGTAACAGCTTTTAATAAAGACTTGGAAAAATCTAGTATATTGCTTTCATTTGAATAATGTACCTGACTTGCCTATATGTAATGCCAAATCTACTCAGTGCTAAACTCTTGTTTTATTTACAATAGAGAGCAGGTGGATATATAGAATCCATCATAGACCTGAGTCTCCTGGCACCTGCAAAAAGTCTTGTAAAACGGAGTCATTGCATTTAAGTAAGATCTGCTCACTGTCTTTAAATTCTGTAATGCACCTGCACTTGGAAGCAGTCTCATGTAAAACATTTGATTCCCAAGCTGATTTTGGGGGGAGGGGTGGAATATAAGCATATGGCCAGTTTAAAAATACATGAGAAAAACATGCATTTGAAAAGGTAACTTTTGTCACTGTGTATAAGAGCCTACACATGTGACACTATGAAATATTGTCATTGTTGGCACATTGAACACAGCAGTACAGAAGGGCACTTACAAGTCTAGGTTGGAGCTGAAATGTGTAACTGATCACAATAGGCTATGCACAGTAACTTGTATAAAGTACATGAATTAGAAAAGATCTATCATGCTATGCATTTATGAAAATGTAGGTGCTATCATAAAGTAGATACAAATGATGTGGGGAAACCAAATGATGACAATAGACATTTATGCTTTAATAGTGAATAGTCACATTTTTCTTATTTGATAATAAACTCTGTCCTATAACGCCTATTTTAAAATAAATGATACATACTAATGTCCATTAGCTAAAGTATTAAACTCTGAGAAATGAAAAATAAGTAAAGTATTAGAAGAAGGTAAAATTCTTAGGAAGCATATGTGAATAATAAGAGTATTAAACATAGTCAGAAACCTAGTAAACCCAATTATCCTTGTTAAACGAGTTAATAAGTCTGAGCTTTTGGAAAGACTGTCTGCAAGGCCAAATGATGAGTCTACCCACCCTCTCCTCACTTTGCACAACGATCAGACACAAGTTGAAAACCTCTAGGAAATATACCAGAGAGGCAATGGTTAAAAACATAAATTCCCTAGAAGTAGTAAAATTATCTTTTTTTAAATTATGCAATCAACAGAAAAGTATGCCTGAGGATGGTTAAACATATATAGGGAGTATTAATTGAGGACAAATAGAAGTTGACTGTATTTATTTAGAACTCACTCCCTAATAGAAAAGCGAATTCAGGAACTATCATATTAATGAACTAGATACACATAGACAATTGATAGATTTAACCCTTTTTATAATGTTAAAAGACATTGGTCCTGTGGATAAAAATGATGAATAATATCTTTACTGTCCAGAAATAGAAAAGTATGTAGTGAAAGCTGTACATACAAAGTAAATGCTGTAATACAATTTAAATGTTTTAAAATATATTTATAGCTAAGTCCTAGAGGAGTGCATTTGAATTAACAATCTGCAAATGTTTCATGATAATGAGACAAAGAACAGACATAAATGAAGATTAAAACCTTTCCTCTACTCTTTCTTGGTGTACTCTTCATTAAGAAAGCTAACTTACATGTGATGAAAATTATGCACAAATTAAGGGCAAAGAAGAGAATTTCAGCATGTACAAACCATCATAACAACAATAAAAAAGGAGCCATCTAAGGCTTAGTAAGAGGACATGGAAGGCAGTTATAAAGGCTCTGTTAACTTCAATTACAAAGAATAAAAAAGTCATTTATTAACTCTTTTTCTCAGGTAAATTTGCCATTCCTGTTTTTCAGATAAAAGAAAATCTATAAATAATTTTAAACTAGCATCAGTTATTCCCTCAAAGATTTGTAATGAAAGGAAAATGGCCACTTAAAAGCATAAAGTATGTCTTTGTGATAATTTCAAACAACTACATATAACATTTTTATCTGAAATTAGTGAATATTTTCTCAATAAATCTGTATTATTACAGCTTCAAATGCTTCAAATGTTTCCTATATACCCAATTATTAGGTTAAAAATTATATACTTTGTGATTGAATATATTTTTATTCAAATTGTTAATCTATAGATTTAACTTCCAATATTATATATTAAGATATGCAACAAACATGAAAATTTCTGAGCTATTAACTATTATAGCACATACTTGGATTTCTGTTTTGCCATTAGGTTTTCTAGTTTTTAGTAAAATCACCTAGTTTCATTATCTGTAATTTCATTTTTAGACTGAAGAGATTCCAGTAAAAATCAGTTATGTATTAAATGTGTGTTTTGAATATTCAAAGTATTATGATCATTATAGTAGGTTACAGTTTACTATGTTTTTTTTTTCCTTAGGCCTTTATTATTTCATGAAAACATGTCCATATTTACTATTTTTGTTTTCTATATCCATGTTTCAACATTTCTACTGTTTAATTCTCTAGTTAGAATTCTTTGATTATAAGAAAAAGAGAAATCAATCTCCCTTAATCAAAAACATAAGTTTTCCCCTTAGTTGGGAAGACAAGAAATAATGTGATTTCAAGCAAAATTTGATGCAATAAAGAGAAATCATCCAAAGCCATTCTCTCTCTTTTCCTTTTTCTTCTCTGCTTCCCAGTGTAGTGAGAAAAATGTGGTAACTCTTGATTCTCATTTAACTAACTCTGTTACCCAAAACTGCCTTTTCCTCAGCTCTTAAAATGAAATATATGTATATATGTATGTGTGTGGGTGTGTGTATATATAGTTAGATAGATAGATAATGATCTATTTTAATTAAACAAAATCAGTTAGACAAAAAAATGTGGTATTGTAACTAGAATGTCCTGGAACATGTTAAACTTACAGCCAGGAAAGAAGTATATTAGGAAGACAGCCCCATCCCATTCACATGACTAGATAGGGAAGGAGCAGTTATTCAAGGAAGGGTGAGTTCTTCAAAATCAGCTCTAAATATGATATTAAACATGAACCCCAAAACATTAGATTCATGACTCTGATAAGAATAAAAAGCAACCATGTGTCTACCATTTATTAACTAACTCATTAATGAGGAGACCAATAAAATGGTAAAACTAGCTCAAGAATCATTTGAAGAGCCAAGAATGCATATAAATACATTAAAATTTCATGCAGAAATGTTTTTTAATAAAAAAATTATGGCTAATATACAACAGTGTTATAAACCATAGCCTTTATTGTTATCTTATCTATAAGACAAAAATCACTTACATTACTGCTGGGCATGGAACAGTTCCTTGGCTACAAGTAAATATCAATGAATAGAAAATAAGATACACACCCTTAGAGAACGGGATAGTCCTCGATTGGACCTACTAGATAACACCCAGCATGAAACTCAGAAAACAATCCAAAATCCCTTGGCCTATTTCCAAATTTGAATATATTTTTCTTAACAGACATAATGTTCAAAACACTTAGTGTGGAGTTTGATTATCTTGTTTCTAAACTTGGCTTATTTGCTTTGGACCAGGCACTGAATCTCTCTGGCATGTAATTCTCCACGTCTAAAAATTGGTTTTCCCAAATTTTGAATACACTATGTTTCTTAGGAAGAACAATTCTGTTTTAAACTATAGTATACATAAATTTATGTATTATGATTATACAAAACAACTTTAGTACTCCTCTATACCAGCTTTACTGAGGCCTAAATAACATATACATTTGGTAACTATTATGTTTTAGGTACTACACTAGGCTGGAAATACAGAAATAATCAAACCAGGGGTCCTACTCTACATAATATGAGGTCCATTATAAAGAAAAATGTGTAAATGAGTATAATTGTATAGAATTTTAAGTGCTATAAAGAAATCTATGTCAAAAATTTCAAATGGCATTGAAGCTCAAAATTGGACAAGATCAGTCCTATCTCAGTGCTTTACAGTGAGGGGTGGGTGCTTCATAGGATTAATCCTTGAACTCAGGAGGATAGATGTATGTTGTAATAAATGTGCACATCCATTAGTTGTGAATATGTCTTCCTTGTTAGGTGGTAAACTTTCTGGAAGCAAGCTATCATGTGTCTATTTTTTTTCCAGAGCTTTCTTCTCAATACTAAGTGTTATGATAGCAAGTAGATGCTCAATATTTGTTCAATGATCAGATCACAGCAGAGAGACCAAAAGGGCACATTTTATAGCATAGTACATAATAATATTTATTTAAACTGAAAATGAAATGAAACCTTACTACATTACAACAGCAGATATATTTATGTTAAACTATAGTGAGAACAGACTAAAGAATTACAGTTAAAAAAATTGAGACAGATTCAAGATGGCGGCATGGGAGGTCAGACAGAGAACTCCTCCCAAAACCACAGATAGTGTGAAAATATAGTTAATACAACTAAGCCTAAAACAGCAATAGGAAAGAAGGCTGAACCAGACTACATGCAGACCTCATGAACAGAGCAGACCTCACAAAACAGGATAATGTACAAAAGCCTTGATCTGGCAGGACCCGAGCCCTTCCCCCACTCAAGCTCACCAGCAGGAGGAAGAGAAACAGAGCGGGGGAGGGGTGGAAGCCTGGGACTGCTGAACACCTAGCCCTGGAGATCTGCTTTGTGAGCAGAAACCTACATTGTGTGGTGCTCTAGAGGATGGGGAATTGGGACAGGTGGAGTGCTTGAGAGACAGATTTCAGCCATTTGTGGAGGACGGGATCCACATCCAGCTGCTCAGAGACAAGGGAAAGGCAGGGGAGCTGAGAGGCTTACTAGCAGTGAGAAGGCTGTTGAAGGTGCAGGGTTTGCATGGGAGAAGGGATAGGGGGACAAGATTATCTGGGTGCACTCTGCTCAGATTGAGAACGTTGGGGAGCTTCAGGTGCTCCATCCCCCTGGCTGGCTACTCAGGTCCGTGGCCCCCCCCCCACTGTGATATGCAGCCAGCCACACCTTCCTCCTGGTCTGACAGCACCAGCTCACGAACCGGCAGTCACTGCTCTGGCATCAGGCCAGTCAGAGGGAGGCCCACCTACAACAGGTAGAGACGCCAAGCACAGAAGCTTATATCTGTGTGCTCGGCCTACTGGTTGTGATACTGGAGACAGATAGGGCAGACGGGAGTCAGGAAACAGATCTTTCCTCTGAACAGGTACTAGTTCCACTTCCCTACAACCCCAACCTCACTCTAGGGGCTAAGCAGCTCCAGAGATGGAAGCTTCTGGGCAATAGAGGGCACCACACAGAAATATGAAATGTCAAAAGAACATGGTACAAAACAAAATCTTACAAACCCCAGAAAAAAGGGCCAAATGAAACTGAACTAACCAATCATCCTGAAAGAGAATTCAAAATAAAAATCATAAACATGCTTATGGAGGTACAGAAAAATATTCGAGAACTCAGGAATCAGTTTAAGATAGACATTCAGTCATAAGAAATTCCATATCTGAAATGAAACATACAATGGAGGGATTTAAAAGCAGATTAGATGTAATAGAAGAGATGGTAAATGGAATAGAAATTAGAGAAGAGGAATACAAAGAAGCTGAGGCACAGAGAGAAAAAAGAATGTCTAAGAATGAATGAATATTGAGAGGACTGTGTGACCAATCCAAACGAAACAATATTTTCATAATAGGGGTACCAGAAGAAGATGAGAGAGAGAAAGGGATAGAAAGTGTCATTGAGGAGGTAATTGCTGAAAATTTCCCAAATCTGGGGAAGGAAATAGGCTCTCAGGCCATGGAAGTCCACAGATCTCCGAACACAAGGGACCCAAGGGGGGCAACACCAAGACATATAATAATTAAAATGGCAAAGATCAAGGATAAAGATAGACTTTTAAAAGAAGCTAGAGAGAGAAGAAAGATCACATACAAAGGAAAACCCATCAAGCTATCATCGTATTTCTCAACAGAAGCATTACAGGCCAGAAAAGAGTGGTATGATATATTTAATGCAATGAAGCAGAAGGCCTTGATCCAAGAACACTCAACCCAGCAAGGTTATCATTTAAATATGAAGGAGGGATTAAACAATTTTAAGATATGCAATAGCTGAGAGAATTTACCTTCCACAAACCACCTCTACAGTGCATTTTGGAGGGACTCCTATAGATGGAGGTATTCCTAAGACTAAGATGTCACCCAAGGGATAGACAAAGAGTACGGAATATGATACCTTATATGTAAAGAATGGAAGAAGAAGAAAAAGGAGGGAAAAAAAGAATATTTATATTGTGTTTGTAATAGCATATTAAGTGAGTTAGTTAGACTCTTAGTTAGTAAGGAAGTTACCCTTGAACCTTTGGTAACAAAGAATCTAAAGCCTGCAATGGCAATAAGTACATACCTATTGATGATCACCCTAAATGTAAATGGACAGAATGCACCAATCAAAAGACATAGAGACACTGAATGGATAAAAAAGCAAGACCCATCTATATGCTGCCTACAAGAGACTCACTCCAAACCCAAAGACATATGCAGACTGAAAGTAAAGGGAGGAAAAAGATATTTCATTCAATTAATAGGGAGAAAATAGCAGGAGTTGCAGTACTTGTATCAGACAAAATAGACTTCAAAACAAAGAAAGTCGCAAGAGACAAAGTAGGACATTACATAATGATAAAGGAGTCAGTCCAAAAAGAGGATATAACTATTATAAACATCTATGCACCCAACACAGGATCACCTACATATATGAAACAAATACTAACAGGACTAAAGGGGGAAATAGAATGCAATGCATTCATTTTGGGAGACTTCAACACACTACTCACTCCAAAGGACAGATCAACTGGACAGAAAATAAGTAAAGAGACAGAGGCATTGAACAATGTATTAGAACAGATGGACCTAACAGACATCTACAGACCACTCAATCCAAAAGCAACAGGGAACATATTCTTCTCAAGTGCACATGGAATATTTTCAAGAATAGATCATACACTAGGCCACAAAAAGACCCTCAGTAAATTCAAAAAGATTGACATTGTACCAACTAGCTTCTCACATCACAAAGGTATGAAACTAGAAATGAATTATGCAAATAAAATGAAAAAGCTCACAAATATATGGAGGCTTAATAACATGTTCCTAAATAACCAATGGATCAATGTCCAAATAAAAACAGAGATCAAGCAATATATGGAGACAAATGACAACAATAACTCAACAATGCAAAATCTGTGGGATGCAGCCAAAGCCGTGTTAAGAGGGAAAAGTATTGCCATACAGGTCTGCCTCAGGAAAGAAGAACCATCCCAAATGAACAGTCTAAACTCACAATTAATGAAACTACAAAAAGAAGAACAAATGAGAACCAAAGTCAGTAGAAGGAGGCACATAATAAAGATTAGAGCAGAAATAAATAAAATTGAGAAAAATAAAACAATAGAAAGAATCAGTGAAAGCAGAAGCTGGTTCTTTGAGAAAATAAACAAAATAGATAAACCCCATGCCAGATTATCAAGAAAAAAAGAGTCTATACACATAAACAGAATCAGAACTGAGAATGGAAAAATCACTATGGACACCACAGAAATACAAAGAATTATGAGAGAATACTATGAAAAACTATATGCTAACAAACTGGATAACCTAGAAGAAATGGACAATTTTCTAGAAAAATACAACCTTCCAAGGCTGACCCAGGAAGAAACAGAAAATCTGAATAGATCACTTACCAGCAAAGAAATTGAATTGGTAATCAAAAAAACTACCTAACAACAAAATGCGTGGACCAGATGGTTACACTGCTGAATTTTATCAAACATTTAGTGAAGACCTGATATCCATCCTCCTTAAAGTTTTCCAAAAAGTAGAAGAGGAGGGAATACTCCCAAACTCATTCTACAAGGCCAACATCACTCTAACACCAAAACCAGGCAACGACACCACAAAAAAGGAAAATTACTGACCCATATCCCCGATGAAGATAGATGCAAAAATACTCAACAAAATATTAGCAAAACGAATACAAAAACATCAAAAATATCATCCATCATAATCAAGAGGGATTCATCCCAGGCATGCAAGGATGGTACAACATTCAAAAATCCATCAACATCATCTACTACATCAACAAACAGGAAAAAAAACACATGATCATCTCCATAGATGTTGAAAAAGCATTTGACAAAATTCACATCCATTCATGATAAAAACTCTCAACAAAATGGGTATAGAGGGCAAGTACCTCAACATAATAAGGCCAGATGTGATAAACATACAGCCAACATTATAGTTAACAGCAAGAAGCTGAAAGCTTTTCCTTTAAGATCAGGAATAAAAAAAGGATGCCCACTCTCCCCACTTTTATTCAAAATAGTTCTAGGTGTCCTACCATGGCAATTGGACCACACAAAGAAATCAAAGACATCCAGATCAGCAAGGAAGAAGTCAAACTGTCCCTGTTTGCAGATGACATGATATTGTACATAAAAATCCTTAAAGAATCCACTCCAAAAGTACTAGATCTAATATCTGAAATCAGTAAAGTTGCATGATACAAAATTAATACACAGAAATCTGTTACATTTCTATACACTAACAGTGAACTAGCAGTGAGAGAAATCAGGAAAACAATTCCATTAACAATTGTATCCAAAATAATAAAATACCTAGGAATAAACCTAACCATGGAAGTGAAAGACCTATACTCTGAAAACTACAAGACACTCCTGAGAGAAATTAAAGAAGATACCAATAAATGGAAACCCATCCCATCCTCATGAATAGGAAGAATTAATATTGTCAAAATGGCCATCTGCCTAAAGCAATCTACAGATTCAATGCAATCCCTATCAAAATACCAACAGCATTCTTCAATGAACTAGAGCAAATAGCTCTAAAATTCATATGGAACCACAAAAGACCCCGAATAGCCAAAGCAATCCTGAGGTAGAAGAATAAAGTGGGGGGAATTATGCTCCCTCACTTCAAGCTCTACTACAAAGCCACAGTAATCAAGACAATTTGGTACTGGCACAAGAATGGACCCATAGACCAATGGAACAGACTAGAGAGCTCAGATATAAATCCAAGCATATATGGTCAGTTAATATATGATAAAGGAGCCATGGATATACAATGGGGAAATGAAAGCCTCTTCAACAGCTAGTGTTGGCAAAACTGTGCAGCTACTTGTAAGAGAATGAAACTGGATCATTGTCTAATGCCATACACAAAAGTAAACTCGAAATGGATCAAAGACCTGAATGTAAGTCATGAAACCATAAAACTCTTAGAAAAAAACATAGGCAAAAATCTCTTGGACATAAATATGAGCAACTTGTTCATGAACATATTTCCCTGGGCAAGGGAAACAAAAGCAAAGATGAACATGTGGGACTATATCAAACTAAAAAGCAAAGGACACCCTCAATAGTACAAAAAGACATCCTACCGTATGTGGGAATATATTAATAAATGACATATCCAATAAGGGGTTGACATCCAAGTTATATAAAGAGCTCACACAGCTCAACAAACAAAAAGCAAATAAGCCAATTGAAAAATGGGCAGAGGAGCTGAACAGAAACTTCTCCAAAGAAGAAATACAGATGGCCAACAGGCACATGAAAAGATGCTCCACACTGTTAATCATAAGAGAAATGCAAATTAGAACCATAGTGAGATATCACCTGAACCAGTTAGGATGGCTGCCATCCAAAAGACAAACAACAACAAACGTTGGCAAGGATGTGGAGAAAAGGGAACCCTCCTACATGGCTGGTGGGAATGTAAATTAGTTCAACCTTTGTGGAAAGCAGTATGGAGGTTCTTCAAAAAACTCAAAATAGAAATACCATTTGACCCTGCAATTCCACTCCTAGGAATTTACCCTAAGAATGCAGAAGCCCAGTTTGAAAAAGACTCCTACACCCCTATGTTTATTGCAGTACTATTTACAATAACCAAGAAAAGGAAGCAACCTGTGTCCATCAGTAGATGAATGGATAAAGAAGAGGTGGCACATATACACAATGGAATATTATTCAGCCATAAGAAGAAAACACATCCTACCATTTGCAACAACATGGATGGAGCTAAGGGATATTATGCTCAGTGAAATAAGCCAGGTGGAGAAAGACAAGTATCGAATGATTTCACTCATCTGTGGAGTATAAGAACAAAGGAAGAACTGAAGGAACAAAACAGCAGCAGACTCACAGAACCCAAGAATGGACTAACAGTTACCAAAGTGAAAGGAACTGGGGAAGATGGGTGGGAGAGGAGGGATAAGGGGGAAAAAGGGGTATTATGATTAGCACACATAATGTAGCGGGGGGGGCATACGACTAAGGCAGTATAACATAGAGAAGACAAGTAATGATTCTATGGCATCTTACTATGCTGATGGACAGTGACTGTAATGTGGTATGTGGTGGGGACTTGATAATAGGGGGAGTCTAGTAACCATAATATTGCTCATGTAATTGTACTTATAATAATAGCAAAAAAAAGTCTATTAAAATTGAATTTAAGTATAGACTGAGTTAAGTGTAGCATGATTTATTATCCATATTCAAACGTGCACATGTTATCCTATTACGTTGTTTTAAAAAAAGTATTTAGAACGACAGTTTTGTCCCACTTACTTCCACAAGCAATGACTCACATTTATTTCTCATTTTCCATCACCGTGTAACAAGTAGCCCTCTATTGCTTGTCAACATCCATGAACCAGACCTCTTAACTAGTGGAAAATATTTTTTAAATATTATGAGATGCTATCTCCAGTTTCATGTATTGACTTCATTTGTTGAAAATAAAAAATCGCTTGTAAATGATTGCAGCTGAGAATATCTTTCTATACCATTCTTTGCCCTTCCCTGTTAGATCTCATTTTATTCTGATGTCCTTAAACACTTCAAAAGCTTTTTGCTCTCTTTCCATTTCTGAGAATGCTGGTGGCATGCTCAAATTCCTTCTCATCTCATTTTTGATGTTCCCATACAATCTGATACCTCCTCTTTTTCAGTGAGCACAGGGAATATTTTCAATACTTTTGTATATCTTCTTCAACTTCATATTGTCAAAATATTTCATATTTTGATATTGTAGCCACTAGTTTTAAATACTTTATTTCACCCCTTTTCCTCTAAAATGATTTCTGTTTTGGCATTTAGGTACAAATCTAATTTTGATCATATCTTAATTAATTTTAATAAGTATAGGGAATTGTGTTTTAAAAGAATGATTTGCTTACTCATCATCATTTTTCTTATAAGTTGTTGGAAATCATTAAGTTCTAGGTTCTTTATTGCACCTAACTTGCCAAATTCCAATTAAATACAGTAAAAGGAATGTAAATTGGCATACTTTTTAAAGCTGTAAACATTGTTGTATTTAATTGTAGACATTTTTCTTATTTTTTGTAGTTTTGCTTTCTGGCAGAATTAAGTATTATTTGACCTGAATTTAACTGATGCTCATTTTCTGCTTTGGCACTATTAAAATCATATCACTGCCTAATAAGACCAAATTATTTTTTTTCCTTTAAAATTATTTTGTGTGTATTGTCATATTCAAAACCAGAAATTTATCTTCAGGAAATTATCAGAACTTACCTTGTGTTTTTTGGGACACAATAGAAATATGTGTGCTATCATCCACAATTCATAAATCAGTGTATTCTTCTTTAGCTTTTTTTTCCCTATGAAGTGTTAATATTGCATTTGACAAAAAGAAGGAATAGAGATAAATTACTTGTTTTTATTACTAAGAAAATGAAAACAATACCTATGAAAAAAATTAAGGCATTTTATAAATCAAAATGTCTTTTCATGTCAACAAAAAAAGAAGAGAATTTACATATAAACTTCATTTATGAGTGTCTCATTAATGCCAAGTAAAGTTGCTTTGGAAAAATCAAAGTTACAATTTTAAAATATGGCTCTATATTTTATGGTCATTGTCCAACCCTTATATGTTGAGTTTGTAGCTTAGTAACTTCTGCTAATTGTTACCCATTGGATGCCACTTCCAAAGGAGCTTTGGTAAGGAAGATGGTACTGCTAGCCTATGGAGAAATTGGGATAAATGAGTAGCTGGATGAGGGATTAAAATTAACTTTTGGTGAGCTTCTACCTCATACTGGGGACTATACTTATATAAACTTTTAATCCACTGAAGATATCTTAAAGTCACTTATTTTTTTCAATTTATATTTATAGTTTTGAAACTTAGTATACTCTTAAAATGTATTTACTCTTCCTATATTACAAAAATACGTAAAGGATAGAATAAGATTTTGTATATGGGCATTTTGAAATTTGTAATCCATGCCCCTTTTTTCTTTTTCTTCAGCTATGAATATGCTGAATTTAGCCAACTGTTTCAGACTATCTTGTCTCCCTATATCACCATTAAGTTGTTCATTTATCTCAGGATTAATAGTTATAAAAGGGAGAGTGTTTTCTCTCCCAGAGACATTTTCAATTAAAGGTAAATCCTTATACTAATGTCATCAACTGGCCAATGAAAAGGGATGTAATCTGTTCTTGGAGCTTTATATGCCTCTTAGGCACATTTCTTTTATTGTAGGGCTGACAATTCCATTTATATGGATACTAGAATTTTTATACCATTATCCTAATAGAATAAACAGTATACTAAGTAATTTTAATAATGAGCTTTTTGTGAGAAAATCATGCATTAAAATCTGAGCTTCACTAACTTCTACTTGTGTGAACTTTGGATTCTGTTTGAATTCTCAGAGCATCCATTATCTTTGTTACTTCATCTGTCAAATGGATCCTTCTAACAGTTGTTTGATTTGTGACAAAATATTCCAGAGTAACACTGCTTAGTAGTGATTAAGAGCACACATACCCAGGAAAACTATATTAAGAAAAAAATGTGTCTATTATGTATGAGACATTATTCTGGCCTAAGTAACAGACACCAAAATATGTATCTTTTAATGAAGATTCTCAGGGATTTAGAGTTGTAAGAGTCAATGTTTTCCCCAAACTTACCTATCTGCCTTTCTTGCTTCCCTCTTTCCTTCCCATTATCATTTGATTTTTTGCAACTTTCAAATGGTCCTAATTAAAATCATATTGAATCATATTTGAAAAATAAAGGAAAGTGGGTTGAAAGAAGTAACATTAATAGCCAGAAAATGGACAAGAAATTTCCTCAACAACCTTCTTTCCACACATGACATGCAACCGTTAGTATATTTTAAATTATATACATATATATGTATGGGTGTATATATATAAAATCTATCCGAGAATAAATATAGATACTCTATTGCTGCTTTAATCTATTTAATATGCTAATACTATAATTTATTTACAATAGCACAATAGAATATTGTGATGCTTGAAAACATAATTCACCCTCATTATTCTTATTTATTAATTTTTTGGTGCAGGCCTAGAGAATAATTGTGAGAGAATCATTTTTATTATGCCTTCAGAAGCAGGAAATGGAATTGATTATAGTTGGTTTTAATATAAAGAAATATTGCTTATGACAAGCCCTGATATTAGCCAAATCTAAATTACTTGGATGAGAGAAATTCTCCATAATAATGTACATAATCAGAACTGTTGCTTTAATTATCAATTTTCCTACTTAGTGTGGCTTATTAGAGCCACACTCATTTTATGATATCGACAAGTGTTTTAATATATTTCCTTTAAAAATTAACTGCACTATTTTCCAGTCTTGTCAACTAAAATGTATTTCAGGAGTACTAAAGTCCTTTTCAATCAGGACTGATAGAAAAAGAAAGTGTAAATATCAGATGCTTGAAGGGGGCGCTCAAGATGGCAGCATGAGTAGGGTGGCAGAAATCTCCTCCCAAAACCGTACATATTTTGAAAACACAGCAAATACAACTATTCCTAAAAGAGAGACAAGAAGATACAGTACAACAACCAGGCTACATCTACATCTGTGAGAACTCAGCATCTCACAAAAATGGTAAGATACAAAGTGGTGACCCGGCAGGAACCAAGCACTGCCCCACCCCAGCTCATCAGGAGGAGGAAAAGATTCAGAGTGGGGAGGGAGTGGAAGCACACAACTGCTAAATAACCAGACCTAGTAATCTGCACTGGGAGCACAGACACACACTGCATGGTGTACTGGATATTAGAGAAATGGAAAAGTAAAACCCGAGATGGAGACTGTGAGTGGGTCCCTACAGCCAGCTCCCTGGGGACAAAAGAAAAGAGGGCACTTAAAAGTCTCAAAAGCATAAGGTTTTAACAAGTGGACAAAATCTTCCTGGCACACTCAGCCCAGCAGGCTGGGAATCTTAAGGAACTTCAGGTGCCCTAACTCCCTGGTGGCAACGCATCCCCAAAGCCCCTCACAATGATAAGCACCCTGCCGTTCATTCACCTCCACTGGCACTGCAAGGAAAGCGGCAGACCCGCCATTTCTGCAGACCCGCCATTTCTGCAGACCTGCCATTTCTGCAGACCCGCCATTTCTGCAGACCCGCCATTTCTGCAGACCTGCCATTGCTGCAGACCAGCAGAGGAGCAGCCCTGCCCACAGCAACCACACAAAGTCTTCTCCCAGTTTTCAGCTAACTGAGCCAGACCCAGAGGTTGCTGCCAGTGTGCAGCTGCCCGGCACAGGCAGAGGAAGTGGGGGCAAAGTCCAGAAGGTATGAAGGGGTGCCGTTATTGCAGGAGAACACACATAGCATGCCTGCAACTCCCAGCAGTGCCCTACGCCATCCCCAGGGTTGCCCCATC